>ML411044.1:0-21895 GCA_005239525.1 Nicotiana knightiana | reverse complement strand
GTCCGTCACTACTTCTCAGCCTATAGTTTGGGTTCGTTACTTCTGAGTTGGTGTACTCACGTTTACCCCTGCACCTTGTGTGCAGATCCAGGTACATCGGGACTCGGTAGCGAATATTGAGCAGTGGTCAACATTTCTATTGGAGTTGTCGAGGTAGCAGCTGGCGATCGCAACCTCGTCTTCTCTTTCTTATTCTACCTGTTGTTATTTATTTTGAGACAATGTTGTCCATTTCTCCTTTTATTTTGCTTTATGTTATAGTAGCTCATGACTGAGTGACACCGGATCCGGGGTTGGAGGTTTAAATTTAGTTTTTCACACATTGTTTTAAACTTCATATTCTTAGTATTATTAATGAATTCGTTTAAAAATCGCATTTTTATTGGAAATTGAATTTAGCTTAGTTAAAAAGGGAGTCTTTCTTGGTTCCACGACAGGCGCCATCACGACTCCGAAATTGGGTCGTGACAAGATGGTATCAGAACGCTAGGTTAAATAGGTCTCACCAGTCATGAGCAGGTTTAGTAGAGTCTTGCGGATCGGTACGGAGACGTCTGTTCTTATCTTCGAGAGGCTGCAGAACCTTTAGGAAAAATCTCACATTCTCAAAATCTTGTCGTTCGAATCCATTGATTCAACCTGAAGCGTAATTCTTTAACCTCCTTTCATGTATTCAAACGCGCACGTGAGCGCTGGGTATCAGTCGTGCACCGATGGCTTGTGACTTCCATGAATGGGATGTGATTTTAGCATGTTTGGGGCCAATCTGGAGGAGTTGAGACCGGATTTTTGTCTGTGGCTTAAGTGCCGAGATTTCGTTTGTGTGAGCACATGTATTGGGGACTTATATGTCTGTTGGTGTACTTATTGACGAGACTTGGTGACTAGATGACTATGTGGTGAGTGTGATTTGAGGGTGAATATGTTTATATTGCCTGATTGTGACAAAAAGGGGTTGGTTGGATATGTAGCGAGAACCGTTGAGTGTTTGATGTATGTTTGGAGTTGGCATATGGCCTTGAGTCTTGAGCGTATGGGAAGACCTCTTATGTTGTTTTGTAGCAAGTTCTCTTTTACCAGTAATTGATATATGTTGCAATTTGAGTTTAGATCACTTGTGGGAGTTGGCAAGACTATTGCATTGGTGAATGCGAGGTTGGAGATGATTTGGGATGTTTAATGGTTTGAGTTATGTATGAGCTTATGAAGGATTTAGTTGAATCCCACTGCGGTATTGTGGCAGTGATAGCGTATGGGCATTGTGAGTTACTGTTTGTTTTGATCTATGGCTTTGAGCCAAGTGGGGGAGTTTGCTAATGATTAGTTGGTTGCCTGATGATGTGCTGTATTGGTTTCAGTTTAGGGTATACTGGTGGATCAGTTATGACTTGCAGAGGTGGAGTTGAGAATGACTCGAGTAATGGAAAAAATTCTGGATACAAGTTTTATTATACTCTATGGGGATATGAGTCTCATTGCATGATTGAGTTGTTATTTGTAAAGGAAGTAGTGTGCGTAAAGTAGGAGTTTGCTTGGTTGCCTAGGGGGTGTGGGTTACTCCCTTGGGTGTTGGTGTGGTAAGGGATACGGTTAGTTCTTTGGGTGCTTATGAGGTAATGAGTTTTCTACATGTGTTTCCTAGCAATGCCCTTGGGTGTTGGTGTGGTAAGGGATACGGTTAGTTCTTTGGGTGCTTATGAGGTAATGATTTTTCTACATGTGTTTCCTAGCAATGCTCTTGGGTGTTGGTGACCTGCGTAGCGTGGTTGAGTTAGAAGGATTCAGTTCTGACGGTTGGGTGTTGTACAAGTGGGATTCTAATAGTTCCTGATGGTTTCTACCACGGTTAGAGATGTGTATTTTCTACTGGCGTGAGGAGCATGAGAGGTATAGTGATTTTGCTTCTAGATGGGATCAAATGTAAGTTCTTGACTAGTTGGGTACATAGTTGTTTGTGGTTCGGAAGAGGTTATTTACCGGTATTGGGTTGTTATAAGCAACTATTGTGATTAGGAGATCGCCACGAGTGCTTGAGTCATGCAGTGGATCATGGTATTTCATCTTGGGTTACGGATATGACTTGTTATAGTGTGCTTAGACTTATTCAGTTTATAGTTGTGGGATTTTGATCTTGTAAATTGATTCAGAAGTGAAAATGCAGTTCTAAGGTTTATGGGTCAAGATTGGATTTTGAAATTTCAACTGTGTTGTGCTATTAGACCTATATGGGGTAGAGTGATGTGGGATCACCTCCGAATATGTGCATGGAAGGTTACACAACAATTTTTGGTGGTGTTGGAACAGCTCTAGGCACGTTCGAGGATGAACGTATGTTTAAGTGGGGGAGAATGTAACGACCCGGTTGGTCGTTACGTAGAACTTGCATTAAAAATTATTGTTATTGACTCGTCATAGGTTGGTTATACTAGTCTTGATGTGTTAGATTTGGTAAGCTCGGAATCGGAATGGTTGTGGTGAGAATTTAGCCATTTAGTCTTTAAAATAGCCTTAAAGTTGGAAAAGTCAACAGAGAGTTTAATTATTGGGAAACAACCTCGGAATGCAGATTTTATGGCTCGGATAGCTTCGTTAGGTGATTTGGAACTTAGCAGTGTGTTCGGAATATTTTTGTGATGTCCGGTGTAGAATTAGGCTTGAATTGGCGAAAGTTAGTTTTTGGTGATTTCCGGTCAGCAATGGAAAATAGGCTATCGGGGTCGGAATGGAATTCCGGAAGTTGAAAGAGGTTCGTAATGTCATTTTGGATATGTCTACAAAATTTCAGGTCAATCAGAGTTGTTTTGGATAGTTTCGGATTGGTGGATTTTAGAAATTTCAAAGTTCTTAGCCTTGAATCCAATGTAAATTTGGTATTTTGATGTTACTTTTGGTGTTTTGAGAGCGCAACTAAGTTTGAATAATCAATTATGATGTGTTGGTAATCTTGGTTGGGGTCCCAAGGGGCTCGGGATTGATTTCGGATGGTTAGCGGAAAGTTCGGAGTTGAAAGAAATGCAGCAGCTAGTTTTCCCACAGTCATTTCCTCACCTGCGAAAGTTTGACCGCAGCACGACCGCAGGAGCGAGAAGGGCACCGCAGGTGTGGAATTGGCTGGGTGAGAAGTTTCCGCAGGTGTGAGTAAGTTGCCGCACCTGCGAGGACGCAGGTGCGAGAGTTCGATCGCAAGTGCGGAGTTGGGCCGTTTAATGAAAATTCACAGGTGCGGTTGTTTTGACCGCAGATGCGGTCCCGCATGTGCGAGATAAGGCCCGCAGGTGCGGAACACCTGGGCACAAGGTATAAATTGCAACCCTCCGCGACTTAAACCCTTTTTACACCATTCTTGTACGGACAGAGAGCTTTGGGCGCGATTTTTGAAGAGAGAAATCATTGTTCTTCATAGAGGTAAGTGTTTTGATCATTAAAACTCATTTATGGATGATTATAGAGCATAATCTCAGTGCTAAATTCACGAAAATCATTAGAAAAAGGTGGGTTTAGGGCTTGAGATTTTGAGACCTTTAGGGATTGATTTGAGGGGTCAAACAAACTCCGATTTTAGTGTTTTTTATATGTACGGACTCATGAGATGATGAAGATCAGTTTGGTATAAAATTTTTGAGTTTCGGGACGTGGACCCGGGGGTCGGGTTTTGACTAATTTCGGGTTTTGAGCTAAATTTTGTACTTTTCAATTGGAATTCATTCCTTAAGCATAATTTGATGATAAAAATCTGAACTTGGTAGATTTGGAGCACTCAGAGGCCGGATTTAGAGGCAAAGGCACCGCGGAATAGTATTTTAGCCGGCTTTGAGATAAATAACGTTTCCAAACTTGATTCTGAGGGTTCGAAACCCCGAGCTAAATGATTTATGACTATTGTTGAGGTGATGCACATGCCAAGTGACGGGCGTGAGGGCGTGCACCGGGTATTTGTGTCTTGGCTTATCCCATGGCCCCGCTTAGTGATTATTCCATGATGATATATGTGCATCTATTAATGTGGTAATTGTGAATATGTTAGAAATCATGTTAAGTATAAATGCTAGGCTTCACGCCGGAAATGCTGAGACCCGAGTGGTCGTATATTGCTGTCTCATGTTGTGATTATTTGATGTCATATACTCAGTCCTGTTATAGCATATCATTTCATATCTCAGTCTCAGTATTGTTAATTACATGCATACTTATCATTGTTTCGGGCTGATGGAGGCATTTGTGATCCATGTGAGTGAGACTGAAGAGTAATGACTGAGTGAGGCCGAGAGCCTGTTATTGAGACAGTTATGAGAATGGACTGCACACTGCAACGATATTTAAATCATGCCTTCATTGGATTGATATGGCGTCTGGGCCACTAGGGCCCCTCCGGAGTCTTTACACCCCCAGTGAGCGCATTGATGATGAGGGATGGATCTTCCCTGGGCATGGATCTTGTTCGAAGCTGAGGTTATGAGATGGATGGATCTTCCCAGGGCATGGATCTTGTCCGAAGTTGTGGTTATGTGAGGGATGGATCTTCCCTGAGTATGGATCTTGTCCGAAGCTGATGTTATGAGAGGGATAGATCTTCCCTGAATATGGAAATTGTCCGAGTGTTGTATTCCGGAGATGGATCTTCTCCGTGGGGGCTGGACTGGCCTTTTTCCTCAGTACATAGTGACTACGGTCACCGGTGTTTATGCATATTCCGGGATGGAACTTCCTGGGACTGAGAGCCATATATAGTACTGAGTGGACTTCTGTAGGAGAGTTGTGAGTACTATGTGCATATCCATACTGGTTTCATACATATATTTTATAATGGCATGTAGATTATACTGGCATACTTGGCATATTTTCTCATCCTGATAAACTGTTAGCATGTCTAAATTCTGCATAATATTTATTGTAACATAATTGAGATTTTGTCCGTCACTACTTCTCAGCCCGTAGTTTGGGTTCGTTACTTCTGAGTTGGTGTACTCACGTTACCCCCAGCACCTTGTTTGCAGATCCAGGTGCATCGGGACCAGGTAGCGGATAAGAGCAGCGGTCAGCGTTTCTATTGGAGTTGTCGAGGTAGCAGTTGCCGATCGCGACCTCGTCTTCTCTTTCTTATTCTACTTGGTGTTCTTTATTTTGAGACAGTGTTGTCCATTTCTCCTTTTCTTTTTCTTTCTGTTATAGTAGTTCATGACTGAGTGACACCGGATCCGGTGTTGGAGGTTTAAATTTAGTTTTTCACACATTGTTTTAAACTTCAGATTCTTAGTATTTTTAATACATTCGTTTAAAAATCGTATTTTTATTGGAAATTAAATTTAGCTTAGTTAAAAAGGGAGGCTTTCCTGGTTCCACCACAGGCGCCATCACGACTCCGAAATTGGTTCGTGACAGGAATTCTGTTGACCGGGACGAAGGTATGCATTCACCGAATTTAGTGGTTCTAGCACGGTCACTGTTGTTGATGTTCATGTTTTACCTATCCGCTTTTATTTTTTGATTATTTAGAAAGATTAAAGAATGTTTTAAATAATAGGATGTCATGACCACACTACTCAAGTGAATGCGTGATCGAGACGAAATTTATCAATTTGGTCATAACAATGGTATGTAAGCGAATCTGCAGTCATGATAAAGGATTATTAGCACGTTATAACTTTTGAAAAATAAAATAATTACTACATTTGATGAATATAATTTTGAAATTTATTAATGTCGACTATCGCACTACACAAGCAAATGCGTGATTTTAGCAAAGGCTTAACTAAATTAAAAAACTAAATAAAATTATTGGATATGGTATGAGATTATTGAATTAATTTATTGAATGTTAAACATCACGCTACGCAAGCGATTCCATGAAGTTAAAGCGCGCCTATTATTTGTCTAGCGTTTACATTAATTATTAAGGAAACTAAGTTTTAAAGTTATGTTAATAAAAGAAAATTTTGATTTTTATTCAGATTATTTGACTAAAAATAAAAATATAAAAGTTGGGCCAACTTATCAATCTAAAAATCGGTAGCTTTGTTATTAGTTGAAAGTGGACCAGCTACTTTTCAAAAGAAGATTTGGGCCTCAGCTTATTAATGGGAAATGGGCCAACTATTATTATTTGTAAAATGGATCAACTTAAAACATTTATTGACAATGGTCTGCTGGATTATTTAACGAAAAATGGGCATGCTAGCAGGTTTATCACGAAATGGGCCTAGTAGAAAATATTTACAAAGAATGAGCCAGTTGAACTATTACGTTCATGGACCTGGCGAATTTGATTTCATTCGACCCAAATAATCTGTAGTTCCAGTTTACTAATACAGTCCAACAAGACTGGTTATACACAAATTTATGTAACATATTTACTCAAGTCCTACTTCTCTTTTATTAATTTCAAAATCTACCTCTATTAACTATTACCACATCATCTAATGCTAACTTAAACAAGAACTAAAAATTGGTTAAACTTAGATAATAGCCAATTTCAGTTAAGTGACGGAATTAACACATTCACCATGCCAGCTTTTCAAGCTTCATATTACTTCCAATTCACTATCCATTATTTTTCTCCGTTAACCTAACTCTCACCAGCACACTCACCATATGCTATTCCACAATTTCAATGAACTCCACCATGAAAAAAAATATTACTCACTGACGTTACTAACACTAAAAGGCAACTTAAAGAAATAAAAGTCAAAAATGAAGTAAATGCAAAAGAAACCAACACAGTTCTTACATATGCACAGACAGACGTTCCTGCAACAAAATATTTCTTCTCCTTAACTAAAAGACTTAACAGAATGCGGTTTCAATCACATATATGAGGAATAAACTGATAATTTAGCTAATTTCTAACATATTTGCATGATGATAACACTAATAACATTCATCTTTAGAAAAATCAAATCTAACATGTTTCATCAGTCAAACCAGGATCAAATCTTTCTTATTATCATCAAGAATCTGCAATATGAGAAATTGAAAGTTACCTGATTTGTAGAATAATAAAATACAACAGTGCAGCAACAAAAATTCATCAACAATGACAGTAGAAACAACAATGGGAACAACAGTGAAAGACAACAACAACTCAAGTGTTAAGACAACCTAGAAAACTCAACAAGGATGCTTGAAACTAGTAGCTATCAAACTTCACAAATTGCCTAAGGGATCTTTCTATTTTTCTCAAAGTTTTTTCACTCTAAGAAACACTCACAAAGCTCAGAATTTTCAACTCACTCTTTGATGTGCAGTTTCCCTCTTTTTACACACAAAGTTGTATTTTTTAGTGTGTAAAAATTATCCAGCAAATGTGTGATAGATATGTTAAGAGTGCTAAAAAATGCAACCCCTAAGTAGGCAAAGAAAGTCACTTTTTGAACAGATTTTGATTCACCAAAAATTTGTCCAAAAAGAACTGACTTTGTTGGCTAAACACTGATCAAATGTTGTTCAAAAGGTGAAAGGACAGCCTAAAACTAACTATAGCAGAAGCAAAGAGCTATTTCAGCCATTATAGTATAAAGTAGGCTACTAGTAACCTAAATCATGATAAAATTACCTAAACTTGAGCTTTTACCATACTAGTACCAACCTATGTAATTCAAAACAAATCAAGAAAAAAAATAACTAGAATTGATTAAATTAATAATGCAAACATACTTGGATTGCAACCAAAGTGAGCATTCAAACGAACTAGATTAAAACCACCTCAACTTATGCAAATTACCGTAGAGCGACTGAAACTATTACCTATTGCACTAAACAGATTTAAACATAGCATCGATACACTATCAGACAATAATTAATAGCAATAAACGACTAACGATTAGACAATACAACTATTTCAAATACACTAGTGCAGCAAAACAAATTAGTAATGACCAAAACAAGCGAAGAAATCAAACGTAACCTAAATCGAAATCGCAAAACAAGAACAAAAAAGGAAAGAAAGATAATAAAAAGAAAGGGAGGTAGGGTTTTATCACACTAAGGAAAGTCGATATGGAATCCAGCAACGAAGAGATGTCGCGGTCATCAAAATATGGTTGCCCAACCTTGAAATGCATGTTTTATTTTGGAAGATGCTAAATTTAATGATTCGGCGTCATACCAAAAGGAAATGGGCGTCCATGGGTCAAAAATATTGTAAAAATGAGGCATGGCAGTGGTTGGGTGTGGCTTGGACAGTGGGGTGGTTGGCAGCGGCAGGAGTTGGAGTTTCGAGGTAAACCTAGAGGGAAAGTGTAGATATCTTGAGATCTATACATTTATGTAAGATTTATGGGGTTTTGACGGTGATTAGCAGCGGCAGGCGGTGGCAGCGGTGATGACACGACTAGGGTTTTAGTATGTCAATTTTTGGTGGAGGTTTGGGGGATTCTGGTTATAGATCTAGAAAGGGGGTGAGGAGAGGAAGGAAGTGTTGTGAATTTCGTGGGAATTGGATATCCGCCACCACCGTGAAGAAATTTCTGGCCAGCGATGCTAGGTTTCAGGCGGCGGAGCTGGCGGAAGGGAGAAGAGAGAGGAGAGAGTGAAGAGAAGAGAAGAGAAGGAAAGAAATAAGCGAAAATTGGGGCAAATATTGGCTAATCTAGGCTTTAAATACATGGGTTGTGGAAGGATGAGAGTTGTTAGATCATGAGGGTTTGGACGGGTGAGATTGATCCCTAAACGACTAACCAAAACGACATTGTTTTTAGGCGTCCAGTTGGGGACTTGAGCTGGGTGGGTCCGGTGTTCTTGGGCCACTGAATTGGTCCATGTTTTGGGCCAATTTGTTCTTTAAAATGACAAGACCAATCCCCTTAACCCCATTATCCAACTATTAACTATAATCTAATTCAAAAACTATACAAATACACACATAATAAAACTAAAAGATATAATCTAAGAGGAAAAAATGAGAAAAAATTAGGCATCACCAAATTATATTAGTTTACATGATCAGTTACACAGATAAGGTGAGAATGTGTATCAATTTGCTATAGTATACTTACAATAGTGTTTTGAAAGACAATTGCCATGTAAATTAGCAGGCTAATTTAAACACTTAGGTCTAGGTGTGGATAAATTATTTTCTTATAAAAAAATTACCCCCTCTGAAGAGATTAGAACCAAATCCTCGAGCACCTTAGGATCAATTAATTTTAGCATTTTAGCAGGGACTCATTAAAGTCTGACGATACTCATGTCTCCTTTCAAAGGAGAAAAGTGTAACTCTTCATTACTGACAGTGAGTAAAACAATAGTTAGGATATCAACATGATGCCTGTAGAAATATAGTTAAGAGGATAACTTGATGCCTATAATTTTTCTACCCATTGCATTGAAACTACTAGTTACATTTAATGGACCCATTCTCTTTATTGAATAGTGTTAGTATTCCACATCGCGGGGTGAGAGGCATATTTTGGACAATCCTCACCTCTTGAGTTAAATTTTAAGGTTTAGTTAGACTTTCATACCGGAGGAGTATTTATGGGGGTACTGCGGAACATGTATGAGTCCCATCTAATGGAACAATAAAAATTCAATGAGGATTTGGTTCATCCGAAAGGTACTCCTCAGCTTACGAGGTACTAGCAACCATTTTCAACAATTGTTCCCCTCCCAAGAGCAGGTTCTTATGCGTTACTCATCCGTTCGCCACTGAAAGCACCGCTTCCCGTCCGACTTTCATGTGTAAAGCATGCTGCCAACGTTCATCCTGACTAGGATAGAAATCTGCATGAGATTCAGAGTTGCATTACTTATAACTTCCTTGTTCGGAGACAAAGCGGATTTGGATGAACGAAATTATCTAGGTTCAGTTCTAAATAAAGATGCAACCTATCTCTTATTTGGCTGACCTCAATCACAAACTAGATATTTGTTCTTTATGAAATAGTATCATGCTAATTATAGTTGTACTTAGTTATAATTTCCTTTTTATAGGGAATACACCACCAAGAATTGGTACCTGAAAAAAGAAAGTTATTTTTTGAAAAATTGTGTTTTGTGCGTTAACGCTGAATTCTGGATTCAACTACTTGTGCAAAGTTTGTTTGATACTGTATCTGGGTAAAATCAAACCCGTTGAACATCTTGGTTTCCCTGTAAGACAAATAGGACTGGAACGTGATCATAAGGAATCGGAGTCTGGGCAAAAAACCTCTCACATCGGGGATCGAGCAAAACATCCGCCCTCGGAATCATCGGGGCCACATCTCCCGAATTTGGTTCGAGTCCCTCAACTTCGGAGAGCATTATCGAACGTCTGAACACGACTAACAAAGACTCATGATATCCATGCTCAAATGGATGTCATGGCGTAAATCTCGGTCTGTATCAGCAGTGATCGGTGATTAGCATAAAGAAGGAGTTTTATCCTTTTTTTAGAATTGTACATAGGGTGAAACTCCCCTACTATATAAAGGTAAAACTAATTGTTCAATAGGGATATTGTAACACGTATATCAAAGCAATTTATTTCAATTCTCTTTGTTGTTCAAAGTCCTTATTCTTGTTCTTGAGTTCTTCATAAGCATAAGCTTGAGATCGAGGGCAGGTTCTTCATCGATCCATCAACCGAGCTCGGAATCACCCTTATCATTAGTTTGGTCATCTAATATGTTTTTCATTTATTTAATCTAACGCTATTAATCACCCGTATTGAATTAATTCACATATCCTTAAAATCACACATAAAATTCAATTGTTATCCTTTTTTTTAGGTAAACAGTTTGGCCCCACCATGGGGCTGAGGATAATAGTGGCAATTTGATACAAATTTTCATAACGCACTCTATTTTACACTTGTTCTTTGATATTTTAATTTCAGGTCAAATTAAATATGTAAAACTCCCAATCCACCCATTTGAATGTTGATGCTGAGTCTGGCAACTATGGAGAGGACAACAATGTGGCTCCTAGTAACGAGGTGTCCCCTGTTGACCCCAACGAAGTTCCAGTCACGGACCCGATCTATGCTAACTCATATGTGGCTGTCGAAGTAAACTTGACTACCGACCCCGAAAACAGCATTCGTGGGGAGCCTAATCGATATCCCGGAGTACACACGAGGGCGAAGGTGATGGAACCAACTTACAGGTGATCTTCAAAATGTTACATGATAAGCAGGCACCAATAGCCTAGTTTCAAAACCAAAGTCGCGCCCCCAACAGAGTTGAGCCCGAATCATCCTCGAAAATACTCCCATAAATGAATCGGCCACAGAAAGGCTGGGTGAAGCTGAACCCAGAACCAACCCCGAGATAATAAAGATGCTTGAGAAACTGATAAAACGAGTGGAATCGGGAGAAAAGAAAATCTAAGCCAACGACAAAAAAAATGGAGACCTATAACTGTAGGGTTTCTCAAGTCCCAGGAGCACCCCCGATATTGAAAGTCCTGGATTCCAAGAAGTTCGTCCAAAAACCTTTCCTTAGGAGCGTAGCTCTGAAACTGATCCCAAAGAAGTTTTGTATGCCTAAAAGTCCAAAGTGTGACGGGACCACGGATTCGAATGAGCACGTGACCTCCTACACGTGTGCCTTCTAGGGAAATGACTTGGAAGATGACGAAATCGAGTCGGTTCTACTGAAAAAGTTGGGAAAACCCTGTCTAAACGAGCAATGATATGGTATCACAACCTACCCCCAATTCCATTGATTCATTTGATATGCTTGCGGATGCCTTCGTAAAAGCTCATGTCGGGGCCATCAAAGTCGAGATTAGAAAATCAAACCTCTTTAAGGTCAAGCAAAGAGATAATGAAATGCTCAGGGAGGTCGTTCTGAGGTTTCAAATAGAAAGGATGGATCTTCCCCCGATTGTGGATGATTGGGTTATTAAATCATTCACTCAAGGACTCAAACCCCGAAGCTCTTTGGCCTCACAGAAGCTGAAACAGAATTTGATAGAGTACCTGGCGGTAGCTTGGGCTGACGTCCATAACAGGTACCAATCAAAAATTAGAGTGGATGATGATTAGCTCGGGGCCCCATCTGGGCTCGTGTATCCCATCAGAACTAATGACAGGTCTAAAAGAGTCGTCGATCATGAACCAAGATTGAGTGAAAATCGGTATCTACAGTATAAGGCAGATTGAAAGGGCAGTGGGTCTAGTTGTAACCGAGTGAGGAATGAAAAAATAAGCGATCGAGGTCATAACAATCGAGGACTCATGAGCAAAAACGGTTTCGACAGACCAACCGGGACCAGGGAGGCACTGAGGTTATCGGAGTACAACTTCAGCGTCGATGTTACCAACATCGTATCAGCCATCGAACGCATCAAATATACCAAATGGCCTCGGCCATTGCATTCCGATCATGTACAAAGAGACCCCAACCTGATGTGTAAGTATCACGGCACCCACAGTCACAGGACCGAAGACAGCTAACAGTAAGAAAAGAAGTGGCCCGATTATTCAATAACAGACACCTCTTGGAGTTTCTGAGTGATCGAGCCAAAAATAACTTCAAGAACAGGGACCCCAATAAGAAGGCCGAGCAAGAGGAACCTCAGCACGACGTCAACATGATCATCGGTGGAGCCGACATCCCCAAGGGCAATGCTGAAGCGCACTAATATGTCCATTACTAGGGAAAACGAATGTAAGATTACATGTCGGAGGGGACCATCTCTTTCAACGATGAAGACGTTGAAGGCAACGTGCAACCGCATAATTATGCCCTAGTAATTTTTTTATTCATAAATAAATCTCGAGTTAAGTGTATGTTGATTGATCTATGTAGCTCGGCCAATATCATCAGATCGAGGGTTGTATAGCAGCTAGGTCTACAAGACCAAATAGTGCATGCGGCCCGGGTCTTAAATGGATTCAACATGGCATGTGAAACTACTAAAAGGCAGATAACCCTCTCGGCGAACACCGCTGGAGCCATTCAGGAAACTAAGTTCTACAACATCTAGGGGATATGAGGCACAACGCTCTATTCAGAAGGCCATGGATTTACAACATGAGGGCAATGCCCTCGACACTGCACCAGGCATTGAAGTTCCTAAACCGGGAGGGACCAAAAAAGTTTACGGAGAATAACCAGTCGCAAAAAAAATATTCGCGGTCAATGAGGTGATCCCGACATTCTCCCTCTCAACATCAAAGAACCCGGAATTAGTTAAGAAGAAAGAAACTAAATAGCAATCACTGACGCTGGTCCTGACCGAACTAGAGAAGCAACAAGCATGCGTAGATGATGATTATGGAGTTCCCAGGTTGTTCATCGCCCCTGACGCTTCCTATGCCACAAAGTCAACGGTCGAGGGTCTAGAACAAGTCATATTGATCGAACTTTTTCCCGATCAGAAGGTATACCTAGGACGGGGCTAACTCCCGAGCTCAGGAAAAAACTCATTTAATTCCTTATAGCTAACATGGATTGTTTTGCTCGGTCCCGCCTTGATATGACAGGGATCCAGCCAGAAATAACTATTCACAAGCTGCGCTTGGATCTAAAGTTACACCCGACTAAGCAAAATATGAGGCCTCATTCCGAAGTCAAGCATGTATTCATCAAAGACGAGGTATCCAAACTCCTTAAAATAGGTTCCATTCGGGAAGTTAAGTACCCGGACTGGTTAGCTAGCTTAGTGGTAGTGCCTAAATAGGAAAATAAATTAAGAATGTGTGTAGATTAAAAAGACTTGAACAAGGCAAGCCTTAAGGAATCTTTTCCTTTTCCTAACATCGTTCGCATGATCGATGTGACGTCGACCACGAGATACTCAATTTTCTCAACACCTGTTCCACGGTACAACCAAATCCGGATGGATCTGGGCGATCAAGAAAAAACTTCATTCATCACTAAATTCGGCACCTATTGTTATAACGTAATGTCGTTCGGACTAAAAAAAATACTGATGCCACCTACCAACGCCTAGTAAACCTGATGTTAGAAGAACAAAGGAAAATCAATGGAGGTTTATATTAACGACATGTTAATTAAGTCCCTGCGAGCAGAGGGCCATTTGGAACATTTGCAGGAAACCTTCAACATACTGAAGAAATACAATATGAAGTTGAACCCGGAAAAATGCACATTTGGGGTCGGGTCTAGGAAGTTCCTTGCATTCATGGTATCCAACCGGGGAATCAAGATCAATCCCGACAAAATCAAAGATATAGAAGACGTCACCGTGATGGACAATGTCAATGTTGTTCAAAGGTTGACAGGGTGTATAGCTGCCCTGGGTCAGTTCATATCAAGGTCCTTCGATAAGAGCCACCAGTTCTTCTCATTATTAAAGAAGAATAACTTTTCGTGGACCCCGGAGTGATAGCATGCTTTGGAAGAACTCAAACGGTACCTTTCGAGTCCACCTTTTGCTTCATATTCCGAAAGCAGATGAGCAGTTGTACCTGTACTTAGCGGTATCCGAGATAGCGGTAAGTGGTGTCTTAGACCGGGAAGAGGAGTAACATACAATTTCCTATCTATTATATTAGTAGGAATCTACGCGAGGCTGAAACAAGGTATCCTCACATGGAGAAATTGGCGCTCTCTTTGCTAAGTGCCTCCAGGAAGTTAAAGCTATATTTTCAATGTCATCACATATGTGTTGTAACTACTTACCATTGAAGAACATAATGCTAAACCCGAGCTCTCGGGATGATTGGCCAAATAAGCCGTGAAAATTAGCAGGTACGATATTGAATATCGACCCTGAACAACTATCAAATCTCAAATTTTGGCAGACTCTTTTACCAGTAGACGGCTTCATCGGCAGCAAGGTAAGAAATTTTTTTGAGGACCATAAGATCAAAAATATCTTGTCAACACCCTCTCACCATAGTGGGAACGGACAGGCAGAGTCGACGAACAAAACAATCCTTCAATACCTTAATAAAAGTTTGACCGATGCCAAAGGGAAATGGAAGGAAATCCTACCCAAAGTCTTTTGGGCATATCGCATGACCTCAAAATCCAGTACCGGTGCCATTCCATTTTCGTTGGTCTACGGTGCTGAAGCACTAATACCAGTCGAGGTGGGAGAATCGAGCCTCAGGTTCCTATATGCAACCGAAGAATAAAATGGTGAGGCCATGAACACGAGCCTAGAACTACTGGATGAGAGGCGCGAGAACGCTCTAGTTCGACTGGCCACCCAAAATCAGTGGATAGAAAAATATTACAATCGAAGAGCCAACCTCCAACACTTCAATATCAGGGGCTTGGTGTTAAGAAGAGTAACACAGAACACCCGTAACCCAAATGAAGGGAAGCTAGGACCAAATTAGGAAGGTCCTTATCGAGTCATCAGGATTATTGGTAAAGGTTCGTATAAACTCAAAGCATGAAACGGTGCACAACTACCAAATAACTGGAACGTGACCCACTTAAAAGGATACTACTACTAAGGTACGACCTAATTCATTTTTATTTTATTACGAATTGGTCTAACACTTGCAGGCAACAACCAAAGGAGAATGTAGTTGTTAGGTCTAAAAGCAGGCGTTGCACTCTTTTTCCCCTGAACCGGTTTTGTCCCAAATGGGTTTTCTGGCAAGGTTTTTAACGAGGCAACAATAAACCATGCTAACTTAGAGTCGAAGACCGGTTTTAAATCGGAGTCAATGGACGCATCAATAGTATCCGATCCCACACGAAGATCGATCTCAAATACTAGGGGCCATCACCCTCGAGTCATGATTTTTAGCGAGGAAGGAAATGCTATGCTCGAAAAGTCTAGGCTCGGTGGTTAGGATTTATCTTAAGGGCCAAACGGTCAAATGAACCATGTCCGCGAAGGTCACCTCAGCCATAATACGAGTTTTTACATGCTTATAATACTGTACGTTACACACAAAAATGAAAGAAAGTTTCAACCCTGCTAACAAATATTTTTTGCTTCTTAAAAGTATCGAGCCCAAGGTCCACCCTTATCCGAGCCCAAAGGGATACCCCCACTCGGGGACTGTCGCTCGAGATAAGCTCGGGTGGCTTGGGTTATCAAAAACCGAAGGCAAAAAACCTATTAGGCAATGCCCAAACCTAAAAGGCTACGACCGCCCAAAAAACTATTTGGAGACGTCCGAAGCCCGTAATTAAAACATAAGGCCTTCAACAAAATTCTAAACCTATTCAAAGGTTACCCTTGGCAAAGAGACAATCTAACAACATTTAAAGAACCATCTTTTGGAAATTTCCGTTCACTCTGAGCTTACACAAGTTTGAGCAAAACTTACATCTAGGACAGGGCTTGTTCGGACCTCCGAAAAGCGACTTATTACTACGTTTGATTCTATGGTAAGGCATTAGAAATATTTGCATTCGTAAAAAGATGCTAAGATAATGGACTTGCACATTGCCAAAAGGGAAATATTTTATATTCCGTATTATCTTTACAAAGTCCCAACAAAAATGGCCTCAACAAAATATATGTACAGGATACAAAAAGCAAAACAAAATAATCATAAGGCATCTATGCCTGATCTTCACCGGAACCTGACTCGTCATTAGAGCCGTCAGGGCCTTCGGGTTCTTCTGAGCCTTCTTCATCTTCGGGCTCAGCTATCTTTTTTGCCTTGACCTCAAGTCTTTTTGCCTCCTCGATCTCGACCGATAGGTCGAAGCCTCAGGCATGGATCTCTTCGAGGATCTCCCTCTGGGATAGCCGCCTCACGTACTCAACAGTAGTCTTTAGGTGTGCCTCGGCTGCTTCGACATTAGCCTTATACTGGGCCACCATCTCTTCAACATCGGCGGAGGTTGTGCATAGATGTGACTTTATAGCTTCACATTCGTTACCGAGGGCGTCCCACGCTGCGAGAGTTGAGCTCAATTATGATCGGAGTTCATCATTCAACTACGACCGCTTGACGGCTTTTTCTTTCACTACCCGGAGTGAAATTCAACCGATGCCAGTTGTGCCTGGGCAATTTTTTTCTCTGGAACCAGCTGGTCCATTTCACTCTTCCAACCATCGGCCATGGCTTGGACCTCATTCATTTTAGCTCGGAGTTGGTCGATCTGGTCAATCTTCTACTGAACCTACAAGGTTTCGTCGTTAGTCGCCATGGCTAAGACATCATTGTTAACTTCAAAATGTTTACCTTTTTTACCATATCGGCATGTTCCCATCCCAGGATCGAAGCCTTTTTCTGAGCCTCATCCAGCTCGGCCTGAAGGTCCTTGATGGCCCCTTCGTGTTGCTCACTGAGAAGCTTGTACTTATCTATTTTCTCACAAAGCTCATTTAACTCAAGCTCAAGCAGGTTAACCACAGCCCGGTACCGAAGAAATCTCTCGTGATGAAGTACCGAGGCCTGCAAAAGGATAAAAAATGAAAGAATATGAGAAATATCAAAAACTAAGTCAAAATTTGAAAGAGCATAATGATGCCTTACCCGATTCACTCAAGTTGTGCTTCATTGAACAGGAACATCACGTCCACCTCATTTATTTTTACCTATTCTTCTGCGGTCAGCAGGCATCGGAGGTAGCTCGCTACTTCCAGCAGAAATATAACGACTCGATCGGTCATTTCGAGAGTTTTAGCCCATTTTCCCCTATTTATGCTTCATCATGTGTGGTCCAGATCTTTTATGTTGTGTTGGGTTGGTTGGCTCGGGTTCGGAGTGATTTCGGAGATAAATGAGACACTTAGTCTCTTAAGTTGGATATTTAGTTGGAAAAGTCAACCGAAAGTTGACTTACAGGTAAATGATCTCGGAATTTGGTTTTTATGGTTCGGATAGCTTCGTTAGATGATTTTGTACTTAGGAGTGGGTTCGGAATGTAATTCGGAGGTCTGTGGCAGAATTAGGCTTGAATTGGCAAAAATAATTTTTTGGCGATTTCCGGTCGGCAATGGAAAATTAGATATCGGGGGTCGAGTTTGGCCAATTTTGGGATTTGTGATGTAATTTGATAATTTTGATGTGGGCTTCGTTCCTTTAGCATATATTAACAATATAATACTGATTTTGGTTAGATTCGAGGCGATTTGTGGCCGAGTCGAGCGGCAAGGACATTGCGGAGTAGAGTTTTGGCTTGATTGAGGTAAGTAACGCTTCCAAAATTGGTTCTGAGGATTCGAAACCCTGAACTATGTGCTATGTGATTAGAATTGGGTGACGCACATGCCAAGTGACGGGCGTGCACCGTGAGACTTGTGACTTGGTTCATCACATGGCACCGTTTGTTGGTTCTTTCTTGTTGATACTTGTGCTTCTATCAATGTGATTAATGTAAACATGCTAGAAATCATGCTAAATACTATGTTAAGGCTTCACGCCGATACTGTTGATACCTGAGCGGTTGTTTATTGCTGCCATCTCATGTGTTTCATTAATATTATATCTCAGTCTTGTTATTGCATATCATATCATGTCTCAGTCTCGGTAATTATTGTTTGGCACATTATATCATTGATTCGGGCTAGTTCATGCATTGTGAGCCCGTGTGACAGAGACTGGAGAGTGCTGACTGAGTTAGGCCGAGATCCTGATTTTGAGTGACAGTTATGGGATCGAGTTGCACGCCGCAGCATGTTATATTGATTTATGCCTGGATCTGTCTTATGATAGCGCTTGGGCTGTAGGAGCCCCTCCGGAGTCTGTACCACACCCCCAGTGAGCGCAGTGATATTTGAGGGATGGATCTTCCCTGGACCTGGATCTTATCCGAAGTGTTTATGTTTGGAGGTGGATCTTCTCCAAAAGACTGGATTGACATGTTTCCTCGGTACTGAGCGACTGATGTCAGTGATGTGTATATGTATTCTGGGATGGATCCTACCTGGGCCGTTGAGCCATATACAATACCGAGTGGTTGTGAGGTGTATCATTATTTGGAGATGGATCTTCTCCATAGGGCCGGATTGGCCTTCCTCAGTATTGAGTTACTTCTGTTAGACGTGTATATATTCTAGGATGGATCTTCCCTGGGCCATGCGAGCCATATACAGTACTGAGTGGATGAGTATTTGAGAGTAGGAGCACATTGTGCATTTCATATGGTTGATGCATTTGCATGTAGAATACATTGAGTTATATATGTTGAATTGTTTGGAACTGTACTTATCTTATTACTTTGAGCTGTCTAGTTAATTGAAAGCATGCTAAATTCCTGTACATTGATTTTTGTTATAAATGTTGAGGTTTGGTCCGTCACTACCACTCATCCCACAGTTTGGGCTTGTTACTTACTGAGTTGGTGTACTCACATTACCCCTTGCACCTTGTGTGCAGATTCAGGTATCTCAGGTCACGATAGTGTCAGTTGATCGTTTGTTGCGGTTCATCTACGGAGAGAGCGAGGTAGATGATTGGCGATCACAGACCCGACTTTCTCCTTCCATATCTTCCTTTGGGTATTTTGTTAGCTATTTCCCAAAAAAAAGTTGTTTTTATTTATTTTGGCACAGTTGTAGTATGGCTCATGACTTAGTGACACCAGATGTTGCAATTTATTTTTACAGTATTTTGGGTTTGATTTTATCATTTATTTCGGTTTCTCTGATGAAAAAGGTTAATGTTTAAATATTGTTATGATAGAAATCGAATTGATTAGGATTGTATGCTTGACTAGTCCATGATAGGCGCCATCACGACCGGGTAGGTTTTTGGGTCGTGACAGGAAAAAACCCGGGCATCCTCCGGGACAGTGATGATTATCAACCTCTTATGGCCGAGATTCACACTCAGGTAGGGGACCTGGTTGATTAACTTTGGGCTCGAGTCAATCCCTTCGAATTCTGAAGACGGATCCTTTCTCGACACTTCCAGATCGCCCAATGCGGAAAAGTCTTCCAAGACGGACGAGTCCACACCGTCGAAAAAGGAATTAAGGGGATTGTCCATGCCATGAGCCCCTTTGTTAGGTCTCTCCTTCCCAGCACGGGCCTACTCGAGCATGGATCCGATTTAGGAAGGAGACCATGGAATCTCTATTACACCGGGCGCCTCCTTCGGAGCGTAGCTGGCATCCGGGGAAGTATTTTCCCCTGTCTTCTCATCAACCTCCCGGGTATGAGGGAGATTGAACTCATGGATCTCCTCCTCCACAGCTGCCTGCTCCTCGGGAAAAGTCGACCTGTAGGCCATGAAAAAATCGTCTTCCTCGGGCTCATCCCTGAGCCGAAGAAGCGAGTCCGAGTCGGGTGCTCGGGAGCTGGAACTTTCCTTTGGCTTATAGGCCAACCTTCTCTTTGGCTTCTTCTTTACTAAGCTCTGGGAGCCTAAAGCCTTTATTTTCTCCTTTTCCCCCGTTGCAGCTCCGAGCTACCCCAAAGAGGAGGGATCAATGGACAAGGACACATCCCCATCCCCTTCTGAAGGCCTATTTCAATGGTCTTAGGCAAACCTACGAAAAGAAAGTGAAGAAAAGAGAGTAAGTACGATGCGAATGGGAGAGCCCGATGTTACCTATTCGGGGAAGGTTCTTACCGTGAGAACGGACCTCCTATCGGTCCCTCGAGTGTTTGCTCCATTTGCACTCGGAATATGGCATCTATGAGAAAATGCCCTCGATCCACTCCTTGAGTCGAGGGATAGCGTTTGGGACTCGAAAGATGGATGCACCATCACAAGTACTAGTGAGAAATAAGGAGATGAACGTAAAATGGCGTTCAAAGGGAAACTGTACTTACGAGATGCATTCCACTTCTCGGGGAATGACATGAACTCGGGGGATAATCAAGTCTTTGGTCTTCACCCAAATGACGCTTTTTACCTGCCAGCCCCGATTCCGGTCCTCATTGATACTCGAGAATGGGGCTATGGTGGCCCGTCATATGAGCGTTATTAGTCTCCCTCGGAAGATTCAGGGACTGTATAAGCGAAGTAGGTGATCGATGGTGAACCGAATCTCCACATCGAGGAGTGGAACTGATCGAGGCATACTTCGTACCTGTTATAGAAGTCCAAGATAACCGGGTCCATCGGACCCAATGTGAAGGTATAAGTGTAAAAGATGCCCTCCACATGGGTAGTGATGGCATCCTCAGGCCCGAGGACTACTACGTCCTTACCCCCAGTTTCAGTCCCCTCGGACCACGTGAAGGATGTCTTTGGTAATAGAGCATATATAACTTGATACTCCTTCACACCGGCCCTGCACCAATGAAGACTTTTTGACCTTAAAGTCATCTGTGACTGTCACACCTCCTTTTTCCGACAAGGGTGGGATATGGGAGTTTTTTCCAATTTAAGTGACATTATTCGGATTTGGNAAATGTCTGCGACCAGAAATCCGAGTAAGGAATTCTGTTAACCCGGGTGAAGGTGTTAGGCACTCCCGAATTCCGTGGTTCTAGCACGGTCGCTTAACTATTATTATTTGGCCTAAATTGTCTGATTATTTACATATTTTTTGCCTATTGTGTTTTTAGCCTTTTTCACTTTTTAGCCGCTTTTAATATTTATGGACTTATCTTGAAAAACAAGTCACGATGGTGTGCACTTGTCGTTTTTAGACACATTATAATTACGCCACATGAAATGCACCCGTAATTACAACATGTGATTTTTATTATAATTTGAAGTTGAAGATGGGGACATGAGTTGTCGCTCCCGAATGTTGGTTAGGTAGCTTTAGTATAATATTTGATTTTTTATCAAAGTTCCGAACTAAAGGTATTCATTCTACCTAGAAGATCTCCTAAAACGATATTCATTGCTCTAAGAGAACATCTTATGGGTTATGGCCACATCTAGCCCTGTTTTATCACATTAGGCCATCCTAAGTCAGCTCTCCTTATGATAGGACTACTAGTTTTGAAAAGAATGTGTTTTTAGCCAAAGATGGCAAATATGGGAATCAGAACGTCCCTTGTTCGTTCGGATATATACACTTATGAAATTCGGATATCTAAATATGTTACTTGTTAATTTTGATACGAATGGGCAAGATGAAATCACTCTACTTCTTCCAGAATTTCATGATTTCTAACAAAG
>ML411043.1:0-18769 GCA_005239525.1 Nicotiana knightiana | reverse complement strand
AATGCGTTCTTGTTAATCCTGATTCCATAGGAATATAGGCATTAGATTAGCTTGAATAGGCGATTTGTACTTCCGGAGAAGGCTACGAGCAATATTAACCTCGTCAATCAATAAACCTGATTAGTGATTTAGGTCGAAAACTCAACGTGATTGTTTAACAACCCATAACTCTAGAACATCAATTTACATTGAATTCATCTTTAAGTTAGTTGTCTCTTTAATCTTTTGATTTACTATTTTAGATTAATTCTAGTTAAATATTTGTTTGAGTTTAGTTTAGCGGATAGTTAATCACAAGTCCCTGTGGGTACGATATCTGGACTTAAAATCCTATATTACTTGTCGACCACGTACACTTGCGTGTGCATTGGGAAATCAACCAACAGTACCCAAAAGTTGAAGCTGAAGGGCATGTTTGAGCGTAAGTGTGGGGTCGTCCCGACTCTAAAGATTGAGAATCATGTCCGAGCTAGACCCGAGGGGGTCTCAGGGAGTATTTCTCACCCTTGTTTTAATTTTTTTCTTTGTGATCATGCATAGAGGACTATGCATAACATAAGTGTGGGGTGGGGAAACTACTTTCTGAGGTGTAATTGTATAAAATTATTGTTTTTTAGAAAAATCTCGGCAACGATGGATCTGTTGGACAATTTTATTGAGGGATAAAGTTCGATTTAAAAAAAACACCAAAAAGATTTTTTTATTTTGAGTAGTTAGGTAGTATCCCTTGGTTTTTCTTTGGGCACCGGTTCTTTTCCAAGGATGTAGCTTGAACCGGGCACTTTAAATTATTTTTGTTTTTTTAGAGTAGTTAGGAAGAAACTGAGTAACTTAGAGATACCCATTGACATGTTTGGTGCCGGAATATTAGGTTATGACATACATTCTGCTTTCCCTTATGTTTGGTTTGACATGTGATACCTGAGTAAAAATGAATAGCCTATTTTGTGACGCCTTAGCTCAGTTGTTTGACTTGTATGCTACATAGTGTGATATTGCTTAATTCTCTCAATTTATTATTCTTTCTTGACTTGAGAATTGAATAAAACCGTTGTGATTGAGTCACGTGCAATGTGTGAGTGAGGTTTAGTGATTTTCTGCTATCATGTATAGTCTAGAACTTGCCCCGTGTGTGAATCGAAGTGAAATTGTAGGTTATGCTAGTCTAGGAGATGACGTAGGCATTTTCTTGCTTGACCATGGATGTGCTTGTCACATAATTAAAAATTACCATTGATAGCCCTATGAGCCTTTTGACCTTTTCGTTGGTACCCACATTACAAGCCGTACCCCTATTTTGTTCATAAATTGAGATTTTTTTGCGTCTTTTCCTCCTAAGGCACTTAGTCGCTAAAAGAAGTAAGGTGAGATATTGGGGATTAAATTTTGAGTGGAGCCATGGAAAGACTTGTTAGTGCACTAAAAATTTTATTCAAGAGTCACTAGACATTGAATCTTCATGTGTGGAGTGTGTGTAGGAAAGAAAGAAAAAAAAATGATAGTAAAAGTATGTACAAAAAGATACACACCTCCAAATTTTTATTAATTTGTGCTAGTGAAAATATAGAAGTGCTTAATTGAAAAAGGGCTATGTTGAATATGAATTGTGGAAAGGGAATTGGTTGAGAAGAATATGTGTTGATTTGTGAAGGTAGTGTATTAAAGTTCTTAGGAGGGTTAGTCACTATTCCTAAATATATCCTACCCGTCCCTTAGCCTACATTACAACCTTCAAAGTCCTAATTGGTCCTAGATTTGGCCAACTTGAATTAGTAGAGATCTACACTACGGACAAGCTTGTGGTACGACCACGGGATGCATATGAATTCTTTGTGAGAGTGAGGGAATTTTTTCAATTGTGTGATGTCCTTAAATTATGTTAAAAAGCATATTTGAATGTGTGGACTAATTATATTCACTCTTTTGTTGTTGGTGAGGGCACATGATCTCATGAACGATTGGTAATGTTGTAAATTTTCTTGTTGGGTAGGTGCGTGAATTGAGAGGGCTTAGTGGTTGCAAGTTGACTCTTGAGGTTGGGTGGTTGCAATTAGGTTGTTGGTATGATTGATTAAATTGTTATACTTGGGCATGTTTAAAGAAGGGAAAGAATGTGAAATTTTGTATGTTCATACTTGATTGCCGGTATCGATCATAGTTAAGGGGTAATGTGTGTGATTGAAAAGTAAAATACTCCTTGTTAATGAAATTTGTACGTGTTGAAGGGTAATAGATTATCCCATTACTCGAGGATGAGCAAGAGTCTAAGTGTGGGGTGNTATTTCATGTGTAGGTGAATTGGAGATGGAAGCCGAGCTAACTGGATGCATAAACGTCAAAAATACGCTCAAGAGTCGAAAAGGAGTGACCCGGGCTAAAGCCGGGCGTTAGAGCCATAAAGCCAGGCCTGCCCAGGCTATAGCTGGTGTTAGAGCCATAAAGCCAGGCCTGCCCAGGCTATAGCTGGGCGTTAGAGCCCTNGATCATTAGGAAGTAGAGGATTTCTCAGTTTTCTTCATCTTATTCTAGTATTTTCCATTTATGCAACACTTACGCAATTGTTTGATTCTAGCATGAGTGGCTAAACACCCATTGTTCTGGGGTTTTGGTTTAGCTATGAATATTGTTATTCGACATTAATTTAACCTTGATTAGAGTTCACTCAATATATGGTTGTTACTTCAATTATGTGTTTAATTGCTTAATTGTCTGCCACNAATATATGCGTTAATCTATTGAGAATAGGCGAGTAGTACTTCGGGAGAAGGCCACGAGAGCAATTATCGATTAATTAGCAATCATGAGTGAATTATATGAAAGGGAGAGTTAATTAGAATGCAATACGACTGGTGAATTGATCACAACCCTGGAATATTTGTCTCTACTGAATAACACAACAATATTCTTGTCACTTGATAATTAGTTAGTTCATAGAATTGTAGTATAAATTAGTTACATTCCTGGATTTTGTTTTGGCTCGATTAAATAACAATTAGAGTGATTCATCAAGTAGTTTACGCAAGTCCCTGTGGGTTCGACATTCGATTTAACATTATACTACTTGCTACGACCATGTATACTTGCATGTGCGTTTGGGACCAATATTCATACTTATAAAATACATCAAAATCCGAAAACAAATGGCCCGTCAAATCCTCAAATCAAGGTCTAGAACTTCAAGCCCTAATCCCCCAATTTTAGTCAGTAATTCCCATAAATTCCACCTCTAATCAGTCAAATGACACCATAGAAATGAGTTTTAGGTCCAGAAATCTTACCTCCACGAAGTTCTCTTGAATTGCCTCTTCAAATCGCTCCTACAAGCTCCAACCCGTATGAAAATCTTGATGAAATAAGCCAAAATTCGCGAAGGCTACTATTTATACTTTCCGTCCAGCAAAATAGCACATGCGGACCTTCCCTCGCACTCGCGGACCCGCACCTGCGGTCCCAGGTGCGCACCTGCGGTCCTTACTTAAAAGTCCATTTTCTGCTTCTGCGCTCAACCAACCGCACCTGCGGGCTCGCAGGTGCGGTAACCTTATGTATCTTCGATGAAGCCTCAGCCAGACCAACTCCGCACCTGCGATGACTAAACGCACCTGCGGTCACCCTTCCGCATCTGCAGGAACACCAGAATAGATTACACCAGTAGCCTTTAAATGCCAAAAACCAATCCGTCAACCAACTCATCCCGAGGCCCTCGGAACCTCAAACAATGGTACCCACAAGTCATAAATGATTACCCGAATTTAGTCGAACCCTCGGAGCACCCAAAATAACATCGAAACACCAAATCAACCCATGATTTAAGCCTAAGGATCTTCAAGCTTCCGAAATTCACCAACGATGCCGAAACTAACCAAACCTCATGCGAATGACCTAAAAATTTGCACACACATCCAAAATGACGCTACGAACCTGCTCAAGCTTCTGGAATTCCATTTCGAGTCCGATAGCTAATTTTCCACTGCCGACCGAAAATTGCCAAAAACTCAATTTTGCCAATTCAAGCCTAATTCTACATCAGACCTTAAAAAAACATTCTGAACACACTCCTAAGTCACAAATCACCTAACGAAGCTATCTGAGCCACAAGATCTACATTCCGAGGTCATTTACCTATAAGTCAACTCCCGGTTGACTTTTCCAACTTTTAGGCCAACTCAAGAGACTAAGTGTCTCCTTTTCTCTCCATATTCACTCCTAACCTGAGCCAACCGACCCAACACAACATAATAGAGATGAACCACATATAATGAAGCCGAAATAGGAGAAACAGGGCTAAAACTCTCAGAGTGACCGATCGGGTCGTTACATTCTCCCCCACTTAAACATACGTTCGTCCTCGAACGTGCCCAAAGTCATTCCAAAAATCATCAAAATTGTCATGTAACCTACCATGCACATACCTGGTGTGATCCCATATCACCCTATCCCATATAGGTCCAATAGCACAACATAGCTGAAATTTCGCAATCCAACCTAATCGAAAAACCTTAGAAAAAAATTTCCATTTTTTAAGGTCAAAATCCCACATCTATAAACTGAATAAGTCTGAACACGCTGTATGAAGCCATATCCGAACCCAATATGTAATCACATGATATACCGCATGACTCAAAACTCATCGCGATAACTCCGAATCATAATAGCCACTCAAAACAACCCCTTACCGGTAAATAACCTTTTATCAAGCAAATCCTCGTTCTAACACTTTCATATACTGTAGATGAATAAAGAAACACGGAGAAACTAGTAACCATTCGTCCGATCAGTCAGTCATGGAACTCCCCCTTCTCCGACAAGAAATACTGCAAAGTTTCTAAGCCGATTAGGATCAATATCCTCCCAAATATACCGCAACCAGATCTGGAAGTACCTGTCACGACCCGAATCCTAACTCAGGCCGCGATGGCGCCCAACACCGCCGTCAGGCAAGCCAACCATTATCTACTCGTGATTCAGGTAGTTTACCAAAAACATTTTCCAACACTTAATTTAGTTTTGAGACATTAAGTAGAACGATGAACTTAGGGAAATTTTATGCAAAATAAGTAATCACGAATAATTAATGATTACATCCCAAAATAAAGTCTACTAGCACGTGAGTGCCAGTAACTAGTGTCATAAGTCTACAGGCATCTAGTAGAATAATATCAAAATAATGAAAGTCTGTCCTACTGTCTGAGTAAGTAAATAAAGAAATAATCAAAAGAATAGCTCCAAAGTGCTACTGGAAATCGCCAAGAAGAGCAGCTCACCGTGAAGCCTCGACCAGTAAAACTCAGGATCGAGCTCCAGACTGGAACCTAGATGCACCTGCCTCAGAACCTGTACAATTAAGTACAGAGCGTAGTATGAGTAAATAAACAATATGTACCCAGTAAGTATCCCGCCTAATCTCGAAGAAGTAGTGACGAGAGGTCGACTTGACACTTACTAGGGTCCAAACAGTGTATTTAAGTGGTAATTTAAAAGAGGACAATAAGTAAGAACGGATAGTAAGAAACTAAATATCGAACCGTAATAAATCCAAATATATAATGAAGCATCAATTTACAAGTTTACAATTTGATCCTCCAGGATAATTCATAGCTCAACAGTCATAAACAATATCAGGCAATTAGCATGCGCATAGTGGAATAAGGACATCCGGCCTGGGCCAACATAATAATAATAATTGTGCACTGCCGAAGGGTCGAACGACGCGAACCATAGATGCATCTATCAATACCCGCCATGGCGTACAACCGCTCCCATGAGAGTAGGGGAAATAATCTGTCACGCCCCAAACTAGGGGAGGCACGACTGGCACTCGATACTATATTCGATTGAGTTAGCCACTAAACATACTAGCTAACTAAACTGGGGGCCCAACACATCAAGCAACACAACATCTGAAATACTAAGCCTGGGCCGTTAAGGTCATGACCTGAATAACAATAAGCCATCTAAACAAAGGTAGACAAGCCAAAATAATAAAGTACTAGCTGGCCGATGAGGCCGTGACCGAAGACATACATGCCTACACACATATATATACATGCCAAGCCTATGGGCTGGAGACTGAAAGCTGCAAAAAGAAACCCAGAATACTGTGTCCACAATAGCCTCTAAGAGTGTCATAAGCGCTGCCAGGACAAGGACCTGACTATACCCAAACTATACAACAAAAGTAACCATCCTATGGAAGCTCCAGGAAGAGGTGAATCTTACCAACTCATAGCTGAACCCCGAAATCCTANCTCTAAGAGTGTCATAAGCGCTGTCGAGACAAGGCCCCGACTATACCCAAACTATACAACAAAAGTAACCATCCTATGGAAGCTCCAGGAAGAGGTGGAGCTTACCGACTCACAGCTGAACCCCGAAATCCTAGCGGAGGGGTCGATCAGAGTCCCTACCTGGACCTGCACGCACGAAACAAAAATGCAGTGTCCCCAGGCAACGGGACATCAGTACGAATAAAAATGTACTGGTATGTAAGGCAGAAAGTAGAATCATACATAGCTGATGTAAAAAGGGTAATAGAGATACCACCTGACACTGAAACTCTGATAGCCTCCATGGCCGACATCCGACCTCATAGTAATCAAATATGCATGGTATGCTCGTGTAATCGTATATCGTGAATACATATATATTGATGCAAATGCATGACATACCCCACCAAATGCTAGCAATGGCGGTTTCTCCCGGTAGCTAACCGGTATCATATTGCCAACCTGTGGCCATCTGTACAATATATATAGTCTTTCGGGCAAATAGGCCCCTTACCTCCGATTATAGCTCGAAGTCCATGCATAATATGCCATGTATGATATGAACTTTGAATGCACATAATAGGCCATAACAAGAACTTAGCCAATCTTGGCTCATTGGTATTCTTATTCTCATAATCTCATAATAACTTAATTATCGCATACAAAATGTCTCGTGGAACCTCATATGTTTTTGAATAAGCTTGAAAACTGAACTCGACTTTTAGAAAGATAACTTAACTCTGAAGATGTTCATAAAAAGTTTAAGGTGGTTCACTTAGTCCTTATACCTGATTTCTTGATAATTAGTAAAAGAAAGTATTTCAAAAATCAAGTGTTTTAGTAGTTTAAACATAAAAATTATATTTGAGATTTTTTTTTTTTGGAAATCGAGTATCACTTTAGAGATTTTTAAAATACACTTTAACAAGGAAGAATGACTGATCGCAAATACTAAATGCCTTTATTTTTAAGTCACACAACCCAAAGACGAGTAAGAATTCATATATATGGACATATAGTTAAGAAAGCCGACAAAATAACATATATAGATGTCGAATACCCTATTTAACCGAACGAGTGGAATATCAACCTAATAGCATCATGAAAATACTTCAAATACGATCCCAATGCCTTTCTCAGAAGGTCTTCCTAGCAATAGAATAGTGAAGTACCACATTTGGCGTCTTAGGAATTTCCCAGAATTCGTGCTAAAAGGAAGGACTGAGCTTAGCCTTAACATACCTTTCCAACGAACGTCCGAATGCCGGTAGTTCCTTCACGAACATTGTTCCTTACTTCCTAAGATTCGCAAACACTATATATATGCAGTTTATACGCACATATAAACATTTCATAATTGAGTTTAAATCGACAGATTTTCCATATGACCCTAACTTGACGAAACGTCCGTAGAACTTTGTAAAAATGATTATAAAAGAGTCTGAAGATGATTAACTTGGCAAACCAAGTATAAATCTTGAAGAATCAGCAAGAACAAAAAATTTCTATCTTCCAAAAATAACTCCAATCACAGCTAATAGAAGGGGAAAATGATTGCAAAGCGTAGAGATTGCGTTTCTAGGCACGGGGGAAAACTTTAACGATAGAAATCGTTGAAAACACACCTTAATCACTCAAGAACACCATGGAACCCTCACTTCAGCTTTCTCACTGTTTTGGGACGAAGATGAAATATTTTGGGGTCTTAAAAGTCGGATTTTCCGACTTATACTACTTGTTTGATCCGACCCGGTTCGCGACCCGGTTTCAGCCCGGACAGTCCGTGGTAAAATAGTCAAAGCTTCTTACTCCGATGTCGGTTTGATGTGAGGTTTTTTTGGTTGAGAACTAGAGTCGTAGACCTTCGATTCGGTAGGTTGTGGGTCCCATAACTCTTTATAAATTGGGAGAAATAATCTGATACATTTGACCCAAAGTTTAGAAAATTTATTAGAGAAATTTACGATAACTTTTGCCGACCTTTATTTCGCAACTTGCTTGACTCCAAAAATTAACATGTGACCAGTGTGATATTAGAATACCTCATAACACATTATTCTTAGCATATTAGATACTCTTAGTCTTATCCCACAGGTGCAAGTTAACTTAAATCTTCCGAACGCGCGGGGTGCTACCCAAGTCATTTCTTTAACCACAAACCTTTGTTTAAGGGATTCCTTTGACCTAAAGCTTTAGTTTTGTTCCTTGATATTACCATACATTTTCAGTATTATTCTCTCAATGTGCTATACCCAATCATATATACCTTATATAATCACGCCATGTTACGTATATTACGTAATAGAAGAGAGAAAAAAACACACGGGGTCTCACATAATCACTCCGCTCGCGGGATATAAATTGCAAAGCGGTCGCATGCAAACACAACATATTTCTTTCAATTCTTTTCAAATAAAAATTCATTTAAAACATCAAACTCTTGTTTTTTCTTAAAAACAAAGTTGCATACATTGAAGTTACAAAGCATATAACTCAAGTTAATGAAATTCACATGGCATGGTGTGGGACTAACTACCCGGACATAACAATAATAGTCACTACGCACGGGCTTTCGTCACCTCGCACGTACCTAGTCCCCCACAACAATGACACATACTCATTTAATTCACCTATGGGAAAAATTCCCTCTTACAAGGTTAGAAAGGAGACTTACCTCGCGTCAAATCTACTTTCCGGGTCAAGAATGCGCCCGAAACTCCAAATTCGTCGCCCAAGGACTCGAAACTAGTCAAATATTGCATAAATAAATCAATATATACTCAAAAGTGTGAAATTTCCCTATTTAAATGATTATTTCAACCTAAATTGCAAAATCCAAAAATACGCCTCAGGGCCCACATGCTCGGATTCCGGAAATTTTTGAAGGGAACTATCACCCATGGCCTAAGGATCAATATTATATAGTTTTTTTTTTTGATTCCTCAACAAATTTCTTGGTAATTTCTCATTTTTGTCAAAAACCTAGATTTTTACTCTAACCCATGGTTTCAACTAATTGTGGTGTTAATCTACCTAACAATTCAAGTAATAAGCTAAATTCATAGTAAGAATTACTTACCTCACAGTAGCTAGGTCGAATACCCTCCTTGCATGCTCTCAAAATCGCCCTAGAATGATGAGAAGTGTTCAAAAATGGCTAAGTTCCGTGTTTAAAACGAAGTGCACTACCTGCAGGCTTTTCGCAACTGCGGCTTGAGGGCCGCACCTGCGGTTTCGCATCTGCAAGAAAAATCTCGCACCTGCGAAGAAGAGGAAGGGGGCATGGTTTCGCACCTGCAGTGGGAAGTCTGCACCTGCGGCTCCGCTTCTGCGGAAAGGGGCCCACACCTGTAGAAATTGGCAACTCCCTTAGGAGTCGCACCTGCGAGACGACGACCACAGGAGCGGTCTTGCACCTATGATTGGACCTCCGCAGGTGCGGTCGCATCAGACCTGGTGCACCAGCAGTCATTTTTGGCTGGTTTTTGCCTCGCTCGATGCCTGAATGGCATCTAGGCCCACTCGGGACCCCGTCCAAATATACCAAAAAGTCCTAAATCATAATACGGACTCGCTCGAGCCTTCAGAACGCCCGAAAGAACGCTAAATCTAAAAATCACACCCCAAAACCTATTGGATCAAACTTAAGATCTTCAAGTTTCTGAATTCTCTTTCAACATGCCGAACCATACCTATACTACTCGAAATGACACCAAATTTTGCGAGCAAGTCATAAATGACATAATGGAACTATTCCCGATCTCAGAATTCCGTTCGGACCTCGATAACACAAAAACACGTTCCAAACCTCAATTTGAACTTACGGACATTCTTAACTCACTATTTGGCGCCGAAACGCTCCCGGGTCATCCAAAACCCGTTCCGAACACACGCCTAAGTCCGAAATCATCATACGAACCTACCGGAATCTTCGAATCTCGATTCCGGGGTCGTTTACTAAAAATGTTGACTGAAGTCAAACTTGGCCTTTAAGGCCAACCTTAAGGAACTAAGTGTTATTATACTCCTCCAAACCTCGAACCACCCATCCCCGCAAGTCATAAATCATTAAAAGCAACTACGAGGAGTCTCATTTAGGGACACGGGGTCCTAGAACACAAAACGACCGGTCGGGTCGTTAAAGTATCCATTCTAGGTCCGACGACCTCATCTCATCTACCACAATCACTCTAGCGACATGACGCATCAATACCATCCAGAGCCATAACCTGTGCAACTCGTGCACCCCACAGCAACATCCCAACATACTCAAATCATAGAAAAGATTCACATGAGAGGACTATCCCGCCAGCTCAACAAGTACCATCACAACACTATGTTACGAGCCTGGCACACATCGTAAAACCAAAACACACGAATACAACACCGAGGATCATACCTCTACATAACTCTGCTACAATGCATAGTACCATCCAAACGCTAGATCACATGAAATACTTCTAGCCACCATCCTCAAAATAAATAACCATGTGCAATTCGTCATCAAGTACTCAAAGTGCGTTTCCATAACCATGGGGAATCAGACGATACCATGCCACACGAACCCGAAAGAACATAATCAATACGTCTTAATCCGCAATACTCATATAGATCCGCACCATATGTGCATATAATCAACAATCACAACTCCTAGCAACACCGAAGGGTAACTCATACATCACTCTAGAACACAAATAAACTCAATGACAATCGAATGGTACATCCCCCAACAATAGGAATTCGGAGTCAACAATTCCGACCCGGTGCTAAACACACACCCATACTGGGCCTACTAATGAACCCTAAATCAACTTTTGTCACCCGCAACAGATAGATAACTCTCCGAAAGTTCACAATGACTAAATCATGGAACATACTAACATCTGACTAGCTTTGCTCGCATCTTCACAGTCCACAACCACAAAATAACCTGTTTATGAGAACTCTCAGTCTCGAAGTCCATGAAGCGCCTGAATCACCATATCTGATCCCATCTCCACCACTCGAATATATAACACCTCTAATACTAAATCATTCCACGAGGGATACCCCTAAAATTCTTCTGTTCCACCAAGCAACCTTGAATATCAGTATTCAATCCAACAAGAGAGCTTCGCAATACCAATAAAGCACCCTTAACTCCACACATTGCCCTTTCTGAAATGTATACCCTAATCAAGCCACCCAATAGTGATATCATCTACCTAGTCATCTGAAACTGCCAATGCTACCTACGAATTTTTGACCTTCCTTCCAGAACTGAACCGTGACCTTACATATGCAAATCTCAACTCTACACAACATACCGCATACACCACGCCATCCTATGATAAATATGAGAACTTCATAATCCCTTCCGAGCCACAAGCAACTACATACCCAATTAGCCAAGAACTTTCCATTTGACCCTATTTAGAAGCAAAATCACTATACATCACCAACACCTCCCGCCAGTAGAAAATATACATCTCTAACCGTGGTAGAAGCCATCAGGAACTCTCCGAATCCCATTTGTACAACACCAAACCGTCAGGACTGAATCCTTCTAACTCAACCAAGCTACGCAGATCACCAAAACCCAAGAGCATTGCTAAGAATCACATGTGAAAACTCATTGCCTCATAAACACCCAAAGAACCAATCATACCCTTACTATGACGATCCGACCTACTACAAAGTGGTCCTATTTATCCAAGTTCCTTCTGACTTACCTTCGAATTGATACTTTTCCTTTCCATAATACCGCAATTCTCAACCTAGACTCACCATACGAGACCCAAGCATAAGACCGTACCGTCTAAGGTTCGTAAGCCGCTGAATACTCTCTCAAATATCCCCAAAAGTACCACATTCAAAATACTTACCCTGAAGAGACTTGTTGCGAATCTAAAGCCATTACCTTCACTTTCCTGATACTCATATGTAGAATCCATGATAATGTAGAAATGCCACAAGTCTTGACACCCTCAAACATAAATCTCGGTTCTAGAAAATTACACATCTTGAAGATTTCCAATTGTTATATATAAATCTTGAATCCATCAGAACCATTATCGAGAGTCATCCACTCTACACAAATCTCAATTAAACTGATCAAACAGATCCAACGACCTGACCCCATTTGCACACCCATACTAGGAAGTAACCCACACTTCGAAGTAACCAAGAAAATTCCTACTCCGCACACACTACACCATATACAGTTACAACTCAATCATTCGATACAACCCATCTACCATAGAGTATATTACAACCTGTATTCCAAATTTCCATTACTCGAGTCATTCCCAAACTCCACCCCTACAATCGATAACAGATTCACCAGCATACCTCGAACTGGGACCAATGCATCACATAATCGTGCAACTAACTTATTATTAGCAGACTCCCCCACTTGGCTCAAAGCCATAGATTAAGACAAGCAATAACTCTCATTTCCCATACGCTATCACTGCCACCATACCGCAGTGAGATTCAACGAAATCCTTCATAAGCTCGTATAACACAAATCATCTGATATCTCGAATCATCTGCAAATCTCGCATTCACCATTGTAATGGACATGCCAACTTCCACAAGAGGTCTAAACTCAAAGTGCAACATATATATTTTACTGGTAAAAGAGAACTTGCTACAAAACAATTTAAGAATCACACAACCTCATAACACCCCGTAGGAGATAACCCCGCTGGCTTAGCCTCAAATTGATATCTCTCTATACCCTTCCAAAAATCATAGCTATTACGCAATCACTTTATCCTTCTGTATCAAAACACAACCAATGCCTACCCTCGAGGCATCACAACATGCGGTATAAGAACCTGAAGCTGATGGCAGAACTAGCACTGGAGATATGGTAAAAGAAATCTTGAGCTTCTGGAAGCTCTACCCATACTCGTCTGATCACCTGAATACCCTCACTGCACACCGCGTGCCCCAAGAATGTTACTGAACTGAGCCAAAATTCACACTTTGAGAACTTGGCATAAAGCTTCTCCTTCATCAATCTCTATAATACCCTCCCCAATGCTGAGTATGCTCCTCCTGGCTACGTGAGTACGCTAGGATTCTATTAATGAATACAATAATTAAGGAGTATAAATACACATGGAATACACTGTTAGTCAAATACATGAACTCTACTGGGGCATTGGTCAGCCCAAAAGACATCACCAGGAACTCATAACACAATAGAAAGATTTGCTTCACTTCACAACTAAACAACATGAGAGGTCTCCCAATACACTCACAACTCGAAGCCATGTGCCAACTCGAGACAGAAATCAAACACTCAATAGTTCTTGCCACATTTCCAGCCAATCCTTTTGTCACAATCAAACAATTCGAACACACATCACCATTGAATCACACTCGCCACATAGTCATCCAGTCATAAAACCCCGCCGATAAGGACACAAACTGACCTATAAGTCCCAAATGCACGACTCACACAATCGAAATCTCAGCACTCAATCCATAGAATAAATCCGGCCTCATGTCCTCAAGACTGTCCCATTATCAACATGCTAAAAATCACATCTCACCCATGGAAATCACAAGTCGTCGATGCACAGCTGATACCGAATGGTCGGGTTCTTTTAGGGATTGATAGACTTGTGAAGATCCTAATTAGTATATATAATTTATCATCAAATATATCTGTTTGTCGTGAGCACGTGATTTTTTACCTATCGTATAATCCTATAAATCTCACTAAATTAATTATTTTTATGGATTTTTATTGAATTTTAATATTTGCAAATTTATTTCTTTACATTATATATCCATAATCCGTCATTTAAATACATAAATAATTTAAAATGGAATGATTAAGCACGTAACCTTAGTTATCATTTAAATAGATATAATTGTTTAATATAAAGTATGTTAATGTTAATGTCTTGATTTGATTATTTCTTTTTAACAAAATTGTGAAACTTGCCCTTTAAGTGTTTAGAATTTTAAAATTAATTGCTTCACTCTTAATTAACTTATCATTTAACCTTAATTAGGCAAATTGAGTTTAGAATTAATTACTATATTTTTATTAGGTGTTAACATAATTAGAGTTAATTAACTAGATGTAAAATAGGCAAAATTCGGACCTGGCTAGAATTTCCCAGGCCCAAAATCCCTCTCATTACCCGCATTGACCCAGGCCCAAATACCCCACAACCCGCCTGACCCCTCCATTACCCAAACGACCCCGTTTAGAATAAGTAAACTAATCCTAGCCATTGATCTTCCCAGATCCAATGGCTGGGAACTAATTATTCATTTAATACATATATGTCCGAACTGAATCCCACCCCCCTTATTCCACCAAAGTTTAACCCCCACCCCTTCCGTCTCTATCCTCTCTCTGAAGTCTCTGTCGTGTCCCCACCCGTCTCCGCCGACCGAAAATCGCCTGCCGGCGGCGGAGCTTCTCCAAACCAGCCCAAAATTTTACCAGGCAATCACCATCGTCTCCTCTATCACCTCCCGTTGCTAGTTTCCCTAAAAACCCAATCGATTTGCGTCAAATTCAGATCTAAGAATCTGAAAACCCAAAAATTACTCCCCAGCAGATTTAGAGACACTCAATGGCTCAGACCTTCATGGGTCGATTGCTCTTGACTACGGAAATTAATTCGTGAGGGTTTGATTCATTTTCAAGCCCTACCGGGGTCCGGCTAAGGTCCAGCGACCTTCAACTTTTCCGGCCAAGTTTCCTTCAAGTGGTACTACCCCGTTTCTGATTTCTCTTCTGTAAAAAATCATCATGAATATGTCATCGTTCTAAATCCATATTTGTTTGTTGTCTTTCACTGTTTTCCATATTTGTTGCATTGAATCAATCAAGTGTGAGTATTACTTTCGCGTGTGTTGAATCCGCATAATAGTTTGACTATGTTTTCATTATTTGAATCTTGATTAATCAGTTTAGGAATTCTTGTGGTAAAAGATTCTGGATTTCATTTTAAAGACCGAATCTCATGTCAATCATTTCTTTTAGGTTGTTTCAGTAATTTCTTTTCTTTCTTTTTTCTTTCTCTCTTTCTGTTTTCTTCGTCTATCCTCGCTCATTGTTTGACGGTTACTATCTTGTTCTAGATTGACTAAGAAGAATCTAAAATGACAATTTGTTTAATCTTGATTAGTGCAATGTTATCCCGTATTGCGATTTGAATTAGACAGTTGAACTGAAATTGATAATAATTAGAAAAGTGTTATCTTGTTATTATGATTAGAACTGTGGTCGAGTTTACCTATCTAGATAATAATTTGGAATTGTTTTGTGCTGATTGAACTGAAATTTGATCTCCGACTTTCTTTGCTTTGATTATTGATTCTGTTTAGTGTTAAGTGAATATAAATTTAGGATTCCTTCCTAATTGTGTCATGCATAAGAGCTATTAGCTCTTTTAGGATTATTACTAGTTAATCTAAACCAGTGCAGGGCCATGAATTAACTTAGTTCAATCCTAAACTCAAGGCTGCCCTAATTAGTGATAACCTCCTAAAATACATTTGTTTAACTAGTTTAACTTAGGTTGATAGTCTCTTAGACAATTAACTAAGTATTAAAAATCTGTTTAAGATAATTAATTTAGGTTTCATTAACTGAACAAATCATTTAGCCTAAGTTAAGAAAAATGAGTTGACTAACCTTAATTAAGCCTAGTTAAACCGATAGATTAATTAATTTAAACCTAGGTTTAATAATTGGTTAAGCCTCTGATTTTAGGTAATCAAATTGGATTAACTTAACTAAACCAGCCAGTTTAAGTTAAGGAATTAAATTGATTGACCTACCTTTTTTTTTAAACTTAAACATTNAGTTAAACAATAACCCAAGTGAGTTTAACCTTGATTACCCAATGGTAAATTCAGGGACTCCAAGGGGTACAACAGGTAATGTAGAAGAAGAAATCAGATTTTTAAGGGTAGAAAGGTCTTTTCTAAGGCTAGAATGTTCTGGAAAGGAGCACCTGTCCCAAAAGGATAGAGTGGACAGTTGTACATGTACCCTCTTCAGCCTAATGAATTAGGAATATACCAAAGGATATCCTATTCCCAAGCCTCCTATAAATAGACCCCCCCTCCCTTTAGATAAGGGGGATTTTTTTTGGATACTAAAAAAGAACATTCTTTCAATTTCTCTTAGCTGCTAATACATTCTGAAAATACAGAAAGAATCAAAATATTTTCTGATTCATAAACAAAAATTTCAAAACAAAAAAAAAGTTTTAGTAGAAAAACAAAGAAGAAATCTGATTTCCCTTGGAATCAAGTTCATAGATACATGGTCTAGTTCTCAGCTTCTGCTACTTTTACTTTAGAATTTGATTTTGGGAGTTTTAAGCATTCTTACTCAAGAATTCTGGATCAATCCTTGCTGGGCTACTGGGTTTTCTTTGGGTTTCTGTTTGCTGTTGCTGATTTCTCTTCCTTCTTGCTGTTATTGTTCATACTTGACCTTTATTTGGTCAAGTCTCTTTGCTGTTTTTCTCTTTAAAGGTATGTATCAGTTCATCTCTTCTTAATGAAATTTTTGGACTAGAATCCTCATTTTCTGCTCACTGTGTAAAACTGGTTGTTCTTGATGAATGAAGTTACTGTTTCTGTTTTGTTAGATGTGACTGTGTAGATGTTTATTGGCATGATAATGACTCTGTGAGTGTGATGGGTAATGTCTTGATGTTAGTATTTCTCCTGTTGGTGCATGATTGTTTGCTTAAGATTATATGTATATAAATGTGATAAGTACTCATGGTCCTATATTAGGAAACAAGCTGCATTAAGGTGTTGAATCTGACCTTCTCTATGGTAAGATTCCATCAATAAGAATGCAGAAATATGCTTTCGATTGAGTCTCTTTGGTCAGTAAAGAGATTCAATAAGCAAGTCTCTAGATAGTTTATGATATTGTCATTAGGGTAGATGAATATGACTTCTTAGTAGTCAAATTCTCCCCTTAGTAGTGCACAAACATTAGTATGGTTAGCTGAAGTTTACCCTTTTAAAGGGTAAAAAATATGTAATTAAGAAATGCATTATAGTGAGGAATCTGAACCTTTGATTGGTCAGATTCATCCTCTAAAATGCCTAAATGAGCAAGCCTCTATATTGTTTGGAATTATGTTGAGTTAGCACTAGGGTAGATGAATCTGACTTCCTAATAGTCAAATTCACCCCATTAATAGAGCATAACAGTAGTTTAGCTTTGCTGAAAATTATCCTTCAAAGGATATAAGTGTGTAAGGAGAAGGAGCTTTAGGAAAGTGAATCTGAACTAACAAAATAGTCGGATTCACTCCTCAAAATGCCCATGGTAGTCAAAGTATTTGAATAAATGCTTGCTAAAATCTATTGCATGACATAAAGATGACTGTTAAAGAGTCTAAACAAAGTGATATCACTGGGTTTGAATCTAACCCTTTCTATGGTTAGATTCAGTCCATAAAAAGGCATGAACATATTTTGTTCTCCTATGGCATCACTAAGGTTGAATCTAACTTCCTTTTGTGGCTAGATTCATCTCACAAAATGACCAAAGGTCTGTCGCTAATACTGTCCAAGTACTCAAACTTTGGACTTATAATTTTAGATTAACATTGAAAAATACAGGTTTTAGTCTTTGAAGGACATGTTTGCTGGCATGCACAGGAGTAGAAACTAGTTTTGTTTTCCCTTCTTTATTTTTCCTATTAGTAAAAATCAGTATTACTATGGTTTAGGAATAATGTAATAGTAATAACATATCTACAGTCTTCTATATACATTTCACCTTTTTTCAGTTGTAAATATGGACTGAACTATATAAAATTTATGATCAGTTGTATTTTTCTTAATTATGAAACGTTTATTACTATAGTAGTTATGGTCCAGACCTGCCAAGGTCACCCGAGCTGGGCTAGACTCGTAAACTGGGCCAATTGAGCCTGATAGTGTCTGAATTTCAGGATATGGGGCCTGGAATGTAGACCCATTAACTGTGTTAAGCAATCTGTAACCAGTCCTTTTTTCTTATGTTGTCAATTAGCATGAGAAGTGTTTTCATTCACGAAATCCGCTGTAAATTTCTCACTACTGAACACAAATGGGTTTTTAAATTGATTATCAAAAAGATAGAATCTAAAATCCGGATCTTTTCTTAGACTATCCGCTTTAAATAAAAGCAACCATGGCTTAATTCAGTTTTTAAGGCTTGTTCTGTCACAAAATTTAAGACAAATTCCATGTTGGATCCATGAGCTGTGTATAAATACTCTTGTTTAGTATATAGGAGTAGATCAAATGGTAAATAAATCTTANAACTGTTTTTCGAATCATGTCCAAATGACCTAATTAGGATGGCCTAAAGTGATACAATTTGGGGCTTAAATGAGGCCATAGCCCAAAACATGTTATCTTTAGGCTATTGAACATCATTTAAGGTAATCCTTAGGTAGAACGAACACCCTTACTTTGAAACTTGACAAAAATTGAGTATTACCTCAAATTACCTTAACCTACAC
>ML411039.1:0-51933 GCA_005239525.1 Nicotiana knightiana | reverse complement strand
GTTCATCTTAAGGAAGAAACTTATATAACTGTTAAGAATAAGGATTCATATTATGTATTTTCTCTTCGTGACTTAGAGACCATGGCAATAGCATTTGACAGTGGTGATAGCAAAATAGACCCTACCTAGAAGCACATGCTGTTATGAAACATTGCTTACATATCTACTTTCGTGTTGGCATTTATTTTCCAAAATCTGAAAAATAACCTTAAAAAGGGAGTAAAACACATATTTATAAGTCTTAAAATTACTAGTGTTTGTTCCCTGATTTACTGAAAAAAGTAACTATAATCATAGGCTTAAAATATTGAACACTTTGTAATTTGGTTTACCTCACTGGAAGTGACTTTAAGTAAGAAGAAATGGGATGTTAATATTATAGATCCTTTAAATAATTTCAATACCAATATGATTGATACTTGCTTTATTTCTGCTATTTTAATTATCACCTTCTCTGTAGCACTTCTAGGAATAGACCTCTTTCCTTCTAATTCTTGTTTTGTTCTCTTTTTGTGCATATGTACTTGGAGCAAATGGAGTCCTAATTTGAGACTCTTGAAATGATGTCTCAAAAGGAGTCCCGACACCCATACCCGAGCATGGAGTCAACACAGCACATTTTCTTAAAATACCAGATTGCAAGAAAAAAAAAAACGAAATGCTTGGGGACGCCTATGGCACTCTTTTCTTCTTTTCCTTTCCCTCTCATCATTCGCTATACCTTACTTTGTATGGGTATTGATTCATTTGTGTTCTTTGTGGTTGTTCGTTAAAGTTTGAGAATTGGTAGCTAATTGTTTATTGATTCTGTTGTAGATGATAACACTTTTTCTTCCTCCTTCTTAAGATATGGACGTGAGAACTTTTTCAAATTCAATAACTTAGCACTGCTTAGCAGTTTTGATAATATGTATAACAATTTAGGATAATCGGCCTAATGTCTACGTTCTTACTCGTGAAGTATTTAAAATTGAAGTTTGTCAAGTTTTATGAATGGCCAAACAAATAGATATTTCTAATTTGAGCCAGTAACCGTTTTTTTAGCTTTGACCCATCTTAGCCCTCTTTTTTTCTCTTTAAAGATATAAATTACTAAGTCCAAGTCCTGAGATTTTTTTTGACAACATTACTCTGGTTAATCAATTAGTTATATTCTATGTATTTACTTTTTATTAATTAACCTAATTTTGTCCGATTAACCGCAATTAACGGATCACATAGGGTGCTTTTACAACCTTTCCTATAGGATTAATTAGAACCCTTGTCCATAATCTTAAGGTTAAGCAAACCGTAAAAAACAGAGTTACTTTTAAGCACTACTTAGTTAAAATTGGTGTCCTAATTCACCGTTAAAATAATTAGGTGGCGACTCTCAATTAAACCTTCAGAATTACCAATATGTTATACTCTAGTTTGACCCGTGTTAAAATGGGGTATAACAACACCCCTTCTCAACCATCCGCTGAGCCTTAAGAACTGAAATGACCCTGCAGGGAGTATACTCTAAGGTACTTCTCCACTCTAATCTCGGCAAGCCTGGCATAGCCATCGTCACGGTCTTAGCGTGACAATCAAGAATAGCATAATGGGGCGACAACAAGTCCATGCCCAAGATAACATCGAAATCTACCATGTTGAGTAATAATAAATCAGCCCTGGTCTCAAAACTACTAAGAGAAATCAAACACGATCGATATACGCGGTCCACAACTTGAGACTCTGCCACAGGAGTAGATACATAAACAGGGGAACTCAAAAAATCCCGAGATATCCCTAGATGTGGAGCAAAATAAGAGGACACATATGAATACGTAGAGCCTGGATTAAATAATACTAATGCATCCCTATGGATGACAGGGACAATACCTGTGATGATTGAGTCTGAAGCAACGGCCTCGGAACGGGTTAAAAGGGCATAGTACCTGGCCTGGCCTCCCCCTCTAGGGCGATCTCTACCTCCCCGACCCCCACCTCGAGCTGACTGAGGAGGTGGAGTGGCAGCTGGGGCTGGAAGAATAGCCTGACGACCCGGCCGAGCACGTGGAGGCTGATAAGACTGTGGAGGTGANGAGGATGCTGCGGCTGAGACTGAATAGGAGCTGGCCTGCTGGGCTGGCCGTAAATAGCACCTCGAACTGGAGGCACACTAGATACTGGCGGTGCATAATAGAACTCCTGAGGTCTAGGAGGAGCTGGAATACCGCTGGCTGCTGGAAGGGCTGAATGAACAGGGCGACCCACAAAGCCCCCACAGTAACGTGCTGCTGGTGCACGAGCTCTTGAAAAATGGCCAGTCTCTCGAGACCTCTTGGCCTCTCTCTCCTCTCTGTCCCGGGCGAACATGCCCTCTACTCTCCTGGCAATACTCACTGCCTGCTAGTAAGTGATATCTATCTCTAACTCTCTGGCCATACTGGTCCGAATACTAGGATGGAGTCCCTCAATGAAATGGCGAACCCGCTCTCTGACTGTGGCAATCAAGGCTGGTGCATGCCGAGCTAACTCGCTGAAATGGACAGCATATTTCGACACAGTCATAGTGCCCTGGCGCAACTGCTCGAACTCTGCGCGCCAAGTATCCCTGAGGCTCTGAGGGACATACTATCGCAGAAACATCTCTAAAAACTGAGTCCAAGTGAGTGAGGCTGCCACGTCCGGACTACTCAGCTCATAGGCCCGCCAACACTGATATGCCGCTCCCCTCAGCTAGAAAGCGGTGAAAGAAACCCCACTGGTCTCCACAATGCCCATAGTACGGAGAATGCGATGACACTCCTCAAGAAATCCCAGAGCGTCATCTGAAGCTAGTCCGCTGAAACTAGGTGGGTGGTACTTCTTATACCTCTCAAGTCGGAGCTACTCGGCCTCAGAAGCAGCTACCCTAGCATCATGCTGAACTAGAGCCGATGGGGGCATAGAAATATACTCAGGGACCTACCCAACATGGACCCTCTACTCAGGAGTACGGACTGCGGGAGTCTGTGCCCCTCCCCCAGCCTGGGATGTAGTGGGAGCTATCGGGAGTAGTCCAGCCTGAGTTAGAGTACTGAACATGCTCATGAACTAAAGTCTCCTGTAAGGCTGGGGCAGCAATAGGGACCTCCTGTCTCGGCTCTCCAGCTGAGGCTGCTATAGGCTCCTCTATCACTTCTCTTGCCGATGCTCGGGCTGCACCGCATGGTCGTCCTCTACCCCGACCCCGGCCTCTGGCGGCTCTGGCAGGGGGCTCGGGTGCCTGGTCATCGGTCCTCCCAGTATGGGTCCTCACCATCTGTGGGAAAGAATATAATATAATTTTAGAATTTTTGATGTCAATAACTCGCACAACAAGGAAATCAAAGAAATATGATTGTTCTTAACAGTTACATAGCCTCCCGAAGATAAATACAGACATCTCTGCACTGATCTGCGAGACTCTAATAAACCGGATTGTGACTTGTGACTCCTGTGAACCTAGACGCTCTGATACCAACTCGTCACGTCCCAATTTAACCTCCGAAAGGCATCATGACGGCACCTAGTCTCTACGACTAGGTAAGCCTAATTGCGGAAAAGATATTAAATAGAAGCAATAAAATAAAGACAGAATAAAGTAAATCTACAAATGAAACATCGCCACTCGGCGCGTACAAAATATAACTTCCCAAAAACCCGGAATGTCACTTTAGTCACAAGCTCTATCTCAAAGTGCTCTATACAATGTAAGGAAATACATGAAAAATCTATCTAAGTCTGGACTGGAAGGTGACTCGAAGGACTCTGCGGACGCGACAGAATTACCTTTCGGTCTCCTGGAAGCTGCTTCTCGGACCCCTAGCCACGAAACGAAGTGCTGGTACCTGGATCTGCACATGAAAAACATGCGCAAGAAAGGGAATGAGTACACCACAAATTGGTACCCAGTAAATGCCAAGCCTAACCCCAGTCGAGTAGTGACGAGGTCAGGTTAAGGCTCTACTAAATTTTTATAGTAAAAACAGTTTAAAATCGAACATAGAGATATAATAAGCTAAGGAAAAACAGTAGAAACGATGAGCTAAAAGAAAATAGCAACAGGGAGCCCTCGGCTCAGCACAACATATCTCAGAGTAACAAATATGCAATGCAGTACAGGGGGAAAGCTTCAGAATCTCCTCCGTAGTCCCAATTTAAATATGCAATGCAGTACAGGGGGAAAGCTCCCAAAATCTCGTCCGTAGTCCCAATTTAAATATGCAATGCAGTACAGGAAGGATAGGGGAAATTCAAGTAAAACAGGTAGACATGCTCCTTCCAAATCTAAACTACATAGTCAATACATGATGAAACAGTGAAATAGGAATGAAATGATTTATGTCATGGAAGGAAAAATGGAGTTTTAGCAACAATGGCCCGTGTACGTACTCGTCACCTCACGTACACAACGCGCAAACAACAAAAACAGTATTAAAATAGCCTAAGGGGAAGTCCCCAACATAGAGTTAGGCAAGCCACTTACCTCGACTGCGCTACTCAACTCAAAACCACGCTCTTGCCACGAGTATCCGACTCTGAATGGCCCAAATCTATTCAATTCGATTGCATAATGTAAATATCACTTTAAGCAATCAAAATAGCTAATAAGTTCGAAGATAATATGCGAAATTAGGAAAATTGCCCAAAAAATCCCTCAAGCCCACGTCTCGGAATCGGGTAAAAATTATAAATTCCGGACACCCATTCACTCACGATTCTAACCATATAAGAATTACTCAAATCGGATATTAAAATCCCGATCAAAACTCAATAATTTGGCCTAGGAACCTTATCCAATTTTTTTCCAATTTCTCCACCATAATTTCGAATTTAAAGGGTAGATTAAAGAGTATAATCATGGAAATTAGTCTAAACCGAGTAGGACTCACTTGCCTAAATTTCCCAGGTGAAAATCTCCCCCAAAAATCGCACTTTCCCAAGGTCCCAACTTCAGAATATGAAAAATGGTTCAAACCCTCGATTTTGGGTATTTAATGTTCTGCCCAGTTATTCTTCAGTGAGATCGCGGACTTCCAGTCACGATCGTGGAGAGTAATCCACACACGCCACTCTTTTCCTTTACGTGAACATAGGGTCCTGCTCACGATCGGAAACCTTAACCAACTCAACCTACGCGATCGCGGTTGGCTTCACGCGACCGTGTAGAGTAACACTCAAATCCCTGCTGCCTAAGACTCCTCTACGCGAATGCACACATACCCATGCAAACACACATGTAAAGACTTCCAAACCTATGCGATCACAAACCTTTTTACGCAATCATATATAACAAAATCTGCCTGCCTCAACTTTACTCTACGCGATCGCGGATTCATCGACGCGATCGCAATGAACAAATGGCTGCTGCTGTAAAACGAGAAAAAAACCAGCAAACTCCCAAAGGCTAAAAATGCCCGTTTGAGCATCCGAAATACACCCGAGGCCCCTGAGACCTCAGCCGAACTTATCAACCAGTCCTAATACCTCATTAAAACTTAGTCGAGCCTTCAAAACACATCCCATAACATCAAAATCACCAATTATGCATGGATTCAAGCCTAAGGACTTATGAAATTTCAAAATTTCACAAACGATGCTGAAACACGTCAAAACTGATCCAAATGACCTAAAATTTTACGCACATGTCATTAATGACACTACGGACCTGTTGCCACTTCCAGAATTCCATTCTGAGCCCGACATCAAAATTTCACCTATCGACCGAAATCGCCGAAATCCTAACTTTCGCCAATTCAAGCCTAAATCTACTACAGACCTCGAAAACCATTCCAAATACGCTCCTAACCCCGGAGTCACCCAATGGAGCTAACGGAGTTGACGGAATTCCATTCTGGATCCTTCTTCACACAGTTCCAACTACGGTCCGATTTCTCAAGCTTAAACTCACATATAAGGATTACGTGTCCAAAAACTCTCTGAATTTCACCATTCAACCTTCTGATAAGTCCCAAAAGCAGAAATAGACATGGGGAAAGCAGTTATTAAGGGATTGGGGAACTAACTCTCAAAATGACCTACCGGGTCTTTACTAAAGGACACGACCCAAGAAAGATTACACGGAATATTGATGTGAGAGTGGGCCAACGATTAGTTAGTAGTTAATTTAGGAAGATACTAGTTATGGCTAGATAAGAGGTTGCATACAAATCAACAGACCGTGCAAGATAAGCATATTAAAACCCAATATGGTGAATTCAGCCTCGCAGTTATGACATCGTTATCCTTGAGAAATATTTAGATAGGAGTTGGGTAGTTAAAGGTACTGTATGAGTGTTACGAAAATAAAAGAGAATGCCACTGAGAAGACAGTCAAAATATCAAGTTCAGAAGCAACCCTACAAGCACAAGAGCATGGAGGTAAGTAACTACGGATAATTATAGGCGAGGAAGGATATCAAAAATTCTATCGGGTGTACGATGTAATAAGCTCGCATTTTTACAAGAGTCAGAGGGTCCTCCCTAAGTACTACAATGAAAGACTAGCTGAGAAAATAATGAAGAAGGCCTCAACCTAAACATAGTAACTTGAAAGAGAAATGGTCATGTAAAACCAGTCTCACTACAATATTGTATGCACTCTATAAGAAAGTGACACCTACCGTGGCTAATGAATGGGAAGTAAAAGCAAACATAGGATTCAAGATCATATGAGTTGCACGAAAACTCCGGTATGTGTAAGAACTAAGATAAGCTAAGTATGAATGCAACAAGGGGCAGAAAGACCAGGAAAAGTAATAGCTTAAGTTTAAAGAAAGTTGAGAAGGAACAAAAGGAATTTTTTGATTAATGATCCAGAGTTAGTTACGTTATGAACACACTTAAGAGTTCGGAGTATTATCCCTGTAGCATATATGTTGACAATCATACATCCGTAAAAGATTTCGGTATAAGTTAAAAGAAAAAATTGAGCCCAGGTCATAGAAAAATGATTGAATTGTTAGAAGATTGTATCATGAATATTCCATAGCGTCCATGAAGGGATAAAGTAATAACTAATACCATGAGCCGTAGAGTGGAAGAAAGCTTAAGCCTACATAAAGGTTGATGAGAGTAAAGAGTAAACTAAAGAGTTACGTTAACTAAGTAAATCAGGAGTCTGATAATTGGACCCAGAAAATTATAGAAATCGTGGTTGAGAACATTGCAGAATCACTCTTAATATCAGAGGTACAAGAGAGATAGTACCAGCCTCATAAGAAGTCAGTATGAAGCTCCCACCAGATTATGTATGCACCAGAGGTGCAAGTATTACAATAAAGCTTCAAGTTGTGGATGTAAATCATACCTATGTGGAAGGGAAGTTATTAAAGAGATAGAAGATGTGATGCGAGATTTTAAAGCAAGTAAGGTAAAGGTGAACAACGTACGGGGTAGTAAAGTGCAAAAGGTTGTGAATAGTCCATACTTCAGATAGAAGGCTAGAAGCGTTGGGATTCAATATCCAAGAAGGATAACGGTGTCATTAGTGGCATATCTTCCAGCCTATGGTTTCTAGGTATCGAGAAAACTAACTAAAGAGTAAAGAAGAGTTTGAGACGATGTGATGTCTCGTGTGATGTTCCAGAATAACATAAGGAAATCTATGGTGCAAGTAAGTTGAAGGAAGGTTGCGAGTAATATAAATAGATGTGTGTAAGTCGCAAGCTAAAGTATGGTAAAGCGACAAGGTTTTAGTAAGACAGGAGTAAGGATAAGAAAAGGTAAGTGATAAAGTGACGATAATTGACAAGTCCTCGAGATTAAGCCCATGAAAACAATAAAGCTGATGGTTTCTCTAAGTTCTAGAAAGCCGAGTATAGCCTAAATGAACTCAAAGGAGTCTAAGACTAACAACATTTAGAAGAGATGGAATGCTGCTCTGGTAGTAGAATGAAGGTGTAATTGTGATAAATAAAGGATGATGTTTGGACCTTCGATTGAGTTATGATTTGAAGAAAAAAGGGGGGGGGGGAGATTGCATGAGTTGTACGTGATTAGAATAACCCCATAGGATTAATCACGTTGGGATTCTATGAAATACGATTATGGAAGCATAGTATCGCCCCCAGGTGGATCAGTCTAATCATTTCGGATGTTCCCTGATGAACGTGAGCCGTAGCGGTAGTGTTACATAAGAGGTCAAGTTATCGGTATTAAGGTGAATCAACAATGGATGGATAAAAGTTACAAAGTATGAGATGAGATTAGACCATCATTCTTAAGATGAACAGTAATGAAGAAGCATTAAAGGACTTAGATTTACACATATAGGATAAGCAATGAGAGTAACCTAGAGTTTGGTAGTAGACCTCAGTAACGATAAATTAAAGTAAGAGTTATGACAGTAAAATCATATAGATGGTTAAACGGATCTATGAAATAAGATATAGCAATATCAGTAAGTCCAACAAGGTACCGCGCGAAGAACTTCAATATACCTATAGATTCCCAGAGAGACATCTTGTCAAGCTCTGTATATGTTTACTAGTAAGACCTAGAGATTGGCTAACAGCTGGAGGGAAGAGTCGCATAGGCGCACATATAAGGAAAAAGTCGTACAGGCTGCATGACAGAAGGTAGCAAGAGTTACGAGATTGGAAGAATTCCGACCACAGGCCGTGGTGTGAGAAAGAGACCCACAGGTGGAAATGCCCTGGCCTTTGCGATTATTCACAGAACAGTTTCCTAGATGGCAAGGAGAGTACTAAACTATTCGGAAGACATAAGTTATGAAAATGATAAGTACATCAGTCAACATTCGATGACGAATGTATCAAAGGGGGGATGATGTTACGCCCCGCAATATTACGTTGATGTTACGCTCCACAGTATTATATTACGATGATGTTATGCCCCGCAGTATTACGGCGATATTACGCTCCGTAGTATTATATTACGATGATGTTACGCCTTGTAGTATTATATTACGACGATGTTACACCCTGTAGTATTGTATGTTGAATTTGTCGTAAGATAATTGATATCAGTTCAAGGACAAGATTAGTTAGAGATTATAAGTATTATGCAATTTCAAACAAGTGATAAGTAAATTCTTGATGGTGAGAGAGTAAGAAAATCGAAGAAAATGCGTTTTGTCGAAGTTTGATAATTTGGGATAAAATACGGTCCGAGCTATAGTACGCGGTATTTATGGACTAGTTCCATACAAGGTACCACATGACTATGATAGTGAGGTATATAAGGTGTGCTAAAAATGGATAGTATTTTAAGTAATTTGAGATAATTCTTAATTATGTGGATAATATGGTAATTATGGATTTTAAAGTGGGAGATTAACTTGTAAATTGAATTTTGTGGATAATTATTTAAGTGAAGATTTGGATAATTTTTAGGGGGGACAAAAATCCATGTGGGATCATGAAGGTGTGGCAGCAAATTGCCAACAATCTTATTGTCACGACCCAAACCGAAGGATCACGACGGGCACCCAGTGCCTTACTCAATAGAGTACCAACGTAACATATCTTTCATATCGTACTATCATTGGTAACTGAGCCAACATGGCCACAACTAAGTGGGAAAATACTATATCAATGAACTATCTTTCTTAAAACATGAATACATAAGGGCCGTCAAGGCCTCTGACATACTGTACAAAATGAACCTCTGTCTATAAAGCCTCTAAGAGTACATAAGTATCACAAGGATCGGGATTGAGTCCCACCATACCAATCAATACATGTCCTAATTATACTGACCAAATAAGCAACTCCGGAGCAAATGGAGCGCACCAACATCTTTTGTTGAGCTGATAGCCTACTTGGAGGACTCTCGACCTGTCTATCGGGACTTGCGATCATGAAACACAGCGTCCCTAGGAAAAAGGGACGCCAGTAAAAATAATATACTATGTAAGGATATAAATAACTAAAATCTGAAACTGAACTGATAATATAGTAACTGAAAGTAACTGGGAGTCAACGAGACTCTGAAGATATGCTTACCTGCTGATACTGACTCAATTCTCTCAAATATAATAAGTAAAATAGTTGTCCGTCTTTATAAGGCTCAGTATATATAACTGTTCTTCCATAGTAGGCTCGCTCATAGGCACTCATCCATACTAGGCTCTGTATCTCGGCCATGGTGGTCTCGCTCATAGGCGCTCGGCCACAGTAGGCTCTGTATATAACTTACCATCTGATCAGAGGTTTCCCAATAGGGGCCTGCCAATCGATTATAGCTTGATGGTAGTGAAAATACTGTAATACTATATATATAAACTCTCTGCTCTCTTGACTGGAAGAAGACAATACTCAATTGAATATGAAGTCCCGATATGGGAGAATACTGTAACTTAGGCGACTAGGATAATGTATATAATTTCAGGAGTATGAACTTCTCTTTATGCCTTGTTATCAAACATATGTAATTACGAGGTCATGCCAAAATGAAGGAAAAGTTTATCCTTAATATACTTGGGCCGATTCTCTTGACAATCCCCCTAACACACGCCAACTGCGACAACACGTAACGGCGGATCGAAGTAGGGAAAATTCGTATGATATTCTTGAGAAATATTGCACCGTATTCCTTAAAATTGCAAAACTCTCACATTATATTGTGTTATGAAATTTCCAATTAGCTATGGAGCTCCATCCATAACATGGCCTTCATGCATAAAGTTGATGAGATTTTTGTTAGAAATGGTTAGCTTTTTCCAACAATGATGTGATGAAATTTCTATAAATTGTTGGTCTTTATGTGGGCCCCACATGTTTCCCAAAGTGTACCACCTAAAAATGTGACTAAAGAGTCACTTAAATCAATATTCTTGGGCTGCCGCGTTTGGGAGGGTTTATTAAGCCTTATCCAAAATCTTAATTATTCACTAATTCATTATTTAACTAATAATCTCCCATTAATCAATAATTAATAAATTACTCACATAATTAAGAATTATCTCAAATTACTTAAAATATTACTCACTTTTAACACACCTTATACACCTTACTATCATGGCCATGTGATACCTTGTATGATACTAGTCCATAAATACCGGATATTTTAGCTCGGGCCGTATTTTATCCCAAAAAATCAAACTTTGACGAATTCATTTTCTTCGATTTGCTTACTCTCCCACCTTCACGAATTTACTCGTCACTTGTTTGAAATAACATAATTCTTATTATCTTAAAATAATCTCAGTCCGGAACTTATGTCGATTAACTTACGACGAAACTTTAACGTATGAAAAAATGCGGATGTAATATCTCATTTCCAAGATTTCATCAATTTACTTATGGCGTACTTTAATGTATGAAATCATGGGGTGTGACACTTATGCCTAAGGAGGTGGTGGCATTACTTACATCCATATCTCATTTATGGGTGGAAAGATGCTATTAAGAAGCCTTTCTAAATTCCCAAAGTGAAAAGGCTTATGACTTTGTGAAATTTCAACAAAAGTACGGATGAAGCTTCAACAAAAGTCATACGCAAGATTATGATCAAATTCACAAAGTGAGATAGATTGGCAACATGATTTTTCTTCAACAAAATTTCATACGAAGTTATATTGCATAATAGCAATGAGATTTTCAATTCTAATGAAGCACAATACAATCTTTCTCAAGAATATCATATGGATTTTTTCCTACTTCGATCTCACCGTTACGTGTTTTATCGCAATTGACGTGTGTTAGAGGGATTGTCAAGAGAATTGGCTCAGGTATGTTAAGGCTATCCCTTCTTTCCTTTTGGCATGATCCATACGATGCAAACAAAACAAGCAAATGTACAACTTCCATAAATGACTCTATTCATAGAAATACTAGAGGTTCCTATGTTCTTGATTCCCCATATGTCTTATTATTCTATCGTATGTTCATGGGTGTCAGAAAATACGTAAGTTGACAAAATTTATTTCATTATATTAATAAGAGGAATAATGGTCTTATGACATTACGAGAGATTACATTGCTGTACTTTTCATGCATTGCATTCATTTATACATGTACATTGACCATGACCAGATGGCGTTACACACACACACACACACACATATATATATATATATATACATATATATATATATATATATATATATATATATATATATATATATGTATGTATGTATATGGTATATGGGAAAAGGTTACAGCGTTATATACGCACCACCACCTGATCAACTAGTATACATTGATGATTTTTCCCACAGTGGCCGAGATGATATGATGAGATGCCCATAGAGGCTTGATGGTGTTATATACACATATACCTATGCATGGTATGGAATTTATACGCATATTCATGATATTTAAATATTAAATGATTCACGGAGCTATTCAGATTTACACGTTGAGTCTTTTACTCCATGTTTCTCTAATGTCTATTATTTATTGATTTTCTTTCCTTACATACTCGGTATATTATTTGTATTGACGTGCCTTTTGCTTGGGGACGCTGCATTTCATGCCCGCAGGTCCCGATAGACAGGTCGAGAGTCCTCCAAGTAGGCTATCAGCTCCGCGGAAGGTGTTGGTGCACTCTATTTGCTCTGGAGTTGCTTATCTGGTCAGTATGATTTGGATGTGTATTGATTAGTACGGCGGGGCCTTGTCCCAACCTTTATAGTATTGATCTACTCTTAGAGGCTTGTAGACATATGTTATATATATGAAAGATGGTATGGCCTTGTCGACCTATGTTCAATGTACGAGTGATCATTTTGGCCTTATAGGCCCCGTATGTCACATGTACATGTTTTATATCAGGTTGAGTCGTCCTATATTCTGTATTCCCTTATGTTTATTCTGGTTAACCCATGACTGCCCGTTTGGCCCATTTGCTGATGATAGTACGATAAGAAAGATATGTACGTTGGTACTCGGTTGAGTAAGGAACTAGGTGCCCGTCGTAGCCCATCGATTTGGGTCGTGACATATAAGTACAACCGATCTCATGTACTTAATAAGTAACAAACCTAACCTTAGGTTGAAAGTAATGACGAGCTGGGACGGGGTCAGAGTCTAATTCCAACAACCAACGATAGTTCATAACAATATAAATAAGATGGTACAAGAAATAACACAAAGATATGATTCTCATCTCGTTCACCGTTACTGAAAATATACATGCTTTTCAAGTATAACAGTAAATCCCAAATCTTTCACCGAAAACACCAAAAATATGAGTAAGTTTGAAAACTGTGATTTTTTCCAAAAAACTTCTAACAACAGGTAAGACGTTTCATTATCAAATGGCATGAGGAAAGTACATCTCTATGCCTACATGTCAATGTATGCACAATGCAGTGATGAAACCATATGCATACTTTCGGTGAATAAATGCACTCAGTCCTCCCAATCACTCATATCCTCACAGTCACTCAGTCCTCACAGTCACTCAATCCTCTCAGTCACTCAACACTCACACTCAATATGTACCTGCGCTCACTGGGGGTGTGTACAAACTACGGAGGGGCTCCTTCAGCCCAAACGCTATAATAAACCAATCATGGCATAAATCAATAACATCTGCTGCGGCGTGCAGCCCGCTCTCATCATATATGAATAATACTTGCTGCGGCGTGCAACCCGATCCCATAAATATCTTCACAATCAGGTCCTCGGCCTAGCTCAGTCATAAATATCTCCAGGCTCTTGGGCTCACAACATCATGAAAATCATCCCAAAATTAATGATGTGATGTATCAATAAATGGTAACAGAGACTGAGGTCCCAACAGAATAAGCATGTAGCGTAGACATTGTTTCTAACATGGATCACATCTCAATGGCTCTAGTACGTAGAGATTTCATGGTTACAGATAAGATCAGGTAACTACACAGTACCAGTCACAATTCACACGGTGCATGCCCACACGCCCATCACCTAGCATGTGCGTCACCTCAACACCAAACACATAACATGTATATTCAGGGTTCATACCCTCAGCACCAAGTTTAGAAGTGTTAATTACCTCGAACAAGCCAAATCTAATACCAAGCAAGCCAAACGATGCTCCAAAAATGCCATCCCGCGTGTACCGACTTCGGAATGGTTCGAAACTAGCCAAAAGCAACTCAAGAATATCAAATAATGCCTAAGGAAATAATTCCAACTGATAAAGGTCGAATCTTTAGTCAAAACCCCAAAGTTAACCAAAAAGTCAAATCCGGGCTGTGCCTCGGAATCCGACGTAACTCAAATATTCTGATAACCCATTCAATTATGACTCAAACCATACTATTTTCACTCAAATCCGACTTCGAATCGAAGTTCAAAACAAAAAAATTCACAATCCAATTACCAAAAACGAAGATATATTCACGAAGTATAACCAAAACCGAGAAGAGAACACTTACCCCGATCGATATGGTGAAAATCGCTTCCAATATTTCCCAAATCCGAGCTCCCCAACTAAAAATATGACCAAATGAATAAACACTCGATATTAAATATTTTTGCCCAGATGTCCTGCCTCGTTTAGTGTGCCAAACGATCCTGAAAATCGCTTTGATGACTAATGGATTTCTTGTGAAATTTCAGTGAATTTAGGCTTTTGAATCACTCTATTTGACCTTATAATGAAGGAGATATATTAGTTTGAATATTTGAAAATAGTGCAGATTTTTAAATAAAAAGTAAGTGGCAATTTCATAATTAATCTGAAAAATCTGGCAACCCAATTCTTAGTAAAATAACCATAAACTCCTCATACAATGTCCAAATTCGACGATTCTTTTTTCTATGACTCCGCAGTTACGATATGAATCTAATGCTTCAATAAAAACAGAAATTGAAGCGCATTTGCTTAATGTGGAACCATTTATTCTTGAATAAACAACGTCGAAACATAAAGAAAAACGAGCGCAACACAACCCAAACCTATTCGAAACTCACTCGAGCCCCTCGGGACCCCGTCTGAACATACCAACAAGTCTCATAACATAACATGAACATAATCGAGGCCTCAAATCACGTATAAAACATCGAAATGATGAATCACACCTCAAATCAAATTTAATGAACTTTTGAACTTTCGACTTCAAAATACTCATGCCGAAACATTTCAAATAAACTCAGAATGAACTCAAATTTTGCACACAAGTCCCAAATGACATGACGAAGCTATTACAGTTCCCGGAATCATAATCCGAATATGATATCCTCAAAGTCAACTCTCGATCAAACTTATGAATTTTTCGAACCTTCAAATTTTTAACTTTCACCAATTAGCGCCGAAACCTTCTAGAAATATCCAAATGTAAATCCGAGCATACGCCCGAGTTCAAAATCACCATCCGGATCTAAAAAACCATCTACAATCCGAGGTCAAATACTAGAAAAGTCATACTTTGTCAACTTTTCCAACTTTAGAGCTTCAATCATGAAATTGTTTCTTCCAAATCAATTCCGAATAACCTGAAAAACCAAAAACGCTGATACAAAAAATTTGTAATACATCATAAGGGGCTAGTCACGCCATCAAACAATCGAGCAAAGTGCAAATGTTCAAAATAGCCGGTCAGGTCGTTACACTTAAAGCATTAGACAAATCAGTTTAAGATAAAATTCTTGATAAAGTAGATGAGAAAATGATCAGAATGATCATAATAAGGAGGCAAGTGATCTAGAATATCACATGACATAATACTTCACAAAATCTCAGTAGAGGTTCAGGTACATGGAAATATTAATGAAGAGATCGCTATGTTATGCCTTTATGGAAAAAAGGAGGTTGGAACCGATATAAAATACTCGTCGTCTATTTCTATGATAACATTATGATCTTAAGTCTGGAGAAATATTGATTTCATATAAAATACTCGTAGTATTGGTACTGCAGTTCAAACTCTTGAAAGTATAAAGTCAATGGAGTGTACAATAACTTTTATCTATCTTATATATCTAGCATGACATGAAATCTTGATATGCATCTAAAGTCTATTTATAAGGATTATATGACTAAACTTATATAACAACCCCTGAAGGATTTAAATATCTTAAAACATATACAATTCTTGGTCCTGAAGTACCACATCCTAAGTGCAATTTATGCACATACGTATCTTTCTATAACTATAAGCATGATAATATGATAGCGAGAATTTTTACCTCTATGGAGATATTGAAAAGGACATTCCACAACCTTATATGAAGAAATTATATATCTATCAAGAGTGATGATTTCAAGGTGCAACATATTCAAGTTAATATGACTAGTTTGTTTATCAAATCTCTACGAACGTTCTTTTGAAGATGGTGCACAAGATTGCTCAAAGATGTGAATTGATTGTCTCATCAGGGGGAGATAAGAGTTTGTCCCACTGGATTTTTCTTTCAAGATTTTTAACGAGGCAACAAAAAAGGTGTATTGTTAGATATGTGTACTCTTTTTCCTTCACTAGAATTTTTTCACACTGAATTTAATTTTAGTTAAGGTTTTAGTAAGGCACATTATCTATTGAATAGACGTTTAAGGGGAGTTATAAATAGTGTTTTATTTATGGTGAATGTCTATCTTTTAGAGAGATTTTAGAGTTTGTTACTTTGTGGCTAAGTCATTTTTCTCCTATAAATAAAGGAGTTTTGTTCCATTGTAATTCATCATAAATTAATAAGAATCTCACTCTCTGGTTTTCTATGCAATACTACTCTTCTTCTTTTATTGTTTTATAACAAGGTTAAAATTGTGAAAAAAGAAGACGAGAGCTTTTACTTTAGTTGAAGGAAAGCCTTTATCTTAGTGGAGCTTTGGACTCAACAAATTGTTCAAAGTTTGTTCAATTCATACGATGTGATCGGGCTGTTGTATCCTGGAGGGGACAAGTCAAGAGGATTACTGCTGGACTAGTGAAGAATTTGCTGCAGTGGGCTTGAATCTCCTTAAAGAGTGAGAGAGATATCTACGCCTCAGCCTGAAGATATTTTATTTTTCACCTGTAATTGTATTTTCACCAACATATTTAAGTAGATTCAATGGATGCAGTTGAAAAATCTACGGATATCAAGGTGGGAGATCTCAACAAGCCATTTTGTTACTCATTTCAAGAGATGGAAGGGTAAAGTACTTTTTTATTTGAATCTTCTTAATGTTTCTTACATTTTAATTGAGAAAAATCCAATCAAAGCGGACAACCCCTCTGTGAATGATGATGAGATAATTGCCTTCCAAGAGAAAATTGAAAAATACAATGATGATTCATACAAGTATCAATATTATCTTCTTAATTATCTATCTGATAATTTTTATGATTATTATGATAGAACTTACTCTACTGCAAAGAAAATTTGGAAAGAATTACAGAGTAAGTATTATACCAAGGAGGCAGGTGCAAAAAAATATGCTACTGCAGATTTTTTTCGTTTTCAAATGGCGGGCAACAATTCTGTAGTAGACCAAGCTCAAAACTTCATAATGATCGTTGGAGAGTTTAGATCCGAGGATATTAAAATTGGAGACAACCTTATTATTTATGCCATAATAGATAAACTTCCACCTTCATGGAAGGAATTTCAATAAACTATGCGCCAAAAACAAAAGGAAACTTTACTTGAGACATTGATAATGCAGATTCGCATGGAAGAAGAGGCAAGAGGCCAAGATGCACTTATGAAATATGAAGAGATCACTCTACAACCCGTCACTATAAAGGTAAATTTAATTATTTCAAATAATATTACTCCTAAAACTCACAAAAATACTTCTTTGAAGCCGAAGAAGAAAACTTTTAATAGAATTTATGGTAGACCTTCCAAGAAAAATAATGGTGCAAACAAAAACACAAAACCAATAAGTTCAAATTGTGAAACTATGTTTTGTCTGTGGAAAGAGTGGGTATATTGCTCGATTTTACAAATTTCAAAAATGTGGTCCTGCACCATAGGTGAACGTTACCGAAGAGCCACTTGTGGCGGTAATAACATACATTAACATGGTAGAAAATATTGATAGATGCTGGGCTGATTCTGGAGCAAAATATCATGTTTGTTGTGATAAAGATTGGTTTAAAGTATATATTCTGTTTGAGGAGCCCAAAGCCATCATGCCTGGTGATTCTCACACAACTAAAGTACTTGGAAAAGGAGAGGTCGAGTTAAAGTTTACCTCGGGAAGGGTATTAACATTGAAAGACGTACATTATACTCCTTCAATAAGAAAATAATTTGATGTCTAATTTTCTTCTTAACAAGTAAGCTTCAAACAAATTATTGAGAATGATCAATATGTAATAGTAAAAAAGGTCAATTTTGTGGGTAAGGGGTATGCATGCGATGGGACGTTCAAGTTGAATGTTGAGATGAATAAAACTTCTTCTAGTTCTGTTTATATGTTTTCTTCTAATAATCATTATGTTGGAATCATGAGTAGTTTAGTATTAATCCCAATGATTAAAAGGAATTTTAAAAAATGTGAGGCTTGTAGTAAAGCCAAAATAACTAAAAGGTCTCATTTCCAAGTTGAAAGAAAAATTGGAAGCGCTAAAATTAGTTCACACTAATATTTGTGAATTTGGAGAAATTTTAACTCGTGGAGAAAATATATATTTTATCACTTTTATTAATGATTTATATAAGTATACATATGTTTACTTGATGAAAAATAAAAGTGATGCATTTGAAAATTTTAAAAATTATCTTCATGAGGTTGAAAATCAATTCGATAGAAAGATAAAAAGAACTAGAAGTGATAAAGGCTGTGAATACGAGTCTAATAAATTTAATTATTTTATTAGATCATTGGGAATAATTCATGAAACTACTCTAACTTATTCTCATGCATCTAATGATGTGGCAAAAAAATAAAAAGATAAAATTTTGGTAGAGTTAACTAATGCGCCATGCTAATTGAGTCAAATGCACCTTTAAATTTTTGGGGTGAAGCTATTTTGACTGCATGTCATGTGTTGAATAGGGTGCATCATAAATTTTTTTTACATCATTTGAATTGTAAAAAGATCACAAGACAAATTTAGGTTATCTAAGAGTTTGGGTTGTTTAGCCTATGTTAGGCTAATGGATCGTAAAATTATAAAAGTGGGTAAAAAAGTCACCACTTGTGCTTTTCTTGGTTATACTTCTAATAGTACAATCTATAAATTTTTAAATCTTAAAGAAACTATAATTATACAACCAGGTGATGCTATTTTCATGAAAATAATTTTTCATAGAAATAAATTTTTATTTGAGTCTAAAAGTAGTGGGAATAAAAGGAATAAAGATAATTTTTTGTCTCTGCCTTCTTCTTCTACTTTTATTTTGTGTAACGAAGAAAATGATATTTTTGAGTTAAGAAGAAGTAAAAGATCTAGAATAAAAAAAGATTTTGGTCACTTGATGCATTTTTTAATGGGAAAAGAGACAAATATATCCGTCTACTTTCATATATTGTTTACATTTAACCTCCATTATAAATCGGGCCTAATTTATCCCTACCGTTATACTATCGAGCCAAATTTACCTCTACCGTTATACTATCGGGCCAAATTTACCCCTACAATCAGCAAACTTTCAAAAATACCCTTTGATCTGTTAAGTAATCCAAAATCTCTCAAATTCCTTTTATTTAAATCACTTATTGAGTTGTTGTTCTTCTTGGTCCACTATTTTTAAAATAATTTGCATTTACTTGCTTTCTGAATTAGAGAAAAAAATAAGAGAAAAATATATTAAATAATACAACCGAATAAACAAGTATAGTAAGTTGAAAAATCTAAATTATGTAGCTTTTTTAAAGTCTAAAAGTATTTACAAAATCCCTATTTTAATGAATTCGTTGCACCAAATGTATGGAAACTTTGCAAGTATTAGTGATTGAAGTTGAAGTTCCTCAGAGACTTTACATTGTCTAATTCAACTTTGATTCAATTAAATGCCTATCGAACTCTATACTAACCAGGCAATGACAAAATATATTTGAATATACATGTACACACATGATGATCAACTGCATATAATACACAATAAATAGACCCACTAATTCTACATTACGTGTATGATTGAACAATAAATAAAATTTTAAACCAATTTTATTTATTACAAAAGGAGAAATGGGTGCATTGGTAATAAAAAAAATTATGAATAATTTGTATAGTCCAGTAACTTTAGCATTCACACCAATAGTAAATTTTAAAATTAAAATAGTGGACCAAGAAGAACAACAAGTGATTTAAATAAAAGAAATTTAGGAGATTTTTGGATTACTTAACAGATCAAGGGGTAAATTTAAAAGTTTGATGATTGTAGGGGTATTCCTTTTGATTTATGAGGTATTTACTTGGTACAAAAACATATGACTTATTTTATAAAAATATATCTTGCTGTACTCGAAGGCTTTTTGTCACGACCAATTTTCCCCTTCCGTGAGTTACCATGACGGCACTTAGTCTCTACGACTAGGTAAGCCTAACACTTGCGGAAATGAAACTTAACATGAACATTAACTACTAACAGACGAATATCTCATAAACAATTGAAAGAAACTCAGCATATACATTTATCACTTCTAAATTGAACAAAAAAGTTCCCAAAACCCGAAACACCGCAAGTCACAAGCTTCTAAGAAGTTTTAGTTGTTCTATACATCATTTCTACATAAAGAAGGAAACATGAAAATAAAGGGATAGAGGGGCGGGCGCAGACAGATGTACCTTGAAGTCTCCAATAAACAGAATCGACTGCACTAGCGATAAAGATGGTAAGATGAACCTGGATCTGCACACGAAAAATATGTGCATGAAAGGACGTGAGTATACCACAATGGTACCCAGTAGGTGCTAAGCCTAACTTCGGTCGAGTAGTGACGAGGTCAGGTCAGGGTCCTACCGGAATATATATATATATACACAATAAGGCAAGAAAAAATGAAATATCATGGTAAGTAAAGGCTGAAATTTAACAAGGAAGAAATATAGAAAATAACAACCCAGTACGCAGCAAAACAACAGGGGAATCTCTCGAGATAGCGTCTCGTAGTTCCAAACGTAAATATGCAGGGGGATCTCCCGAAATTCCATTATGTAGTCCCAAATTAAATATGCAAGACAGGGGACATCTCCCGGAATACTGTTCCGTAGTCCCAAAGTAAATATGTAGTACATGGGGATCTCCCGGAATATAGTTCCATAGACCCAAAGTAAATATGCAGTACATGGGGATCTCCCGGAATACCGTTTCGTAGTCCCAAAGTAAATATGCAGCCAAACAATAGAATTCAATAGTTACGGCGCGAAAACTTACCATTTAACCTAAGTACAAGTTACGAAAAAACAGGTAATAATCACTAAACATGCTGCACGTAGTTCAAGTAAACGGTTAAGGCAAGTAGGCATGCTTTCTGAGTCTAAAAAAATACTACACATGCCAATAAGTTCAAATAAGAGAAAAGACATGTTATTATTTAGTGAAAATTGAGTTTTACAACAATTAGCCCGTGTACGTACTCGTCACCTCACATACACTGCGCTCATATAGTAACAACATTACCAATCCTAGGGGGAGGTAGCCCACACAAGGTTAGGCAAGCCACTTACCTCTAACCAAGCTCAAATCAATCTCTGATAATGCCTTTTCCACGAATATCCAACCCCGGATGGCCCAAATCTAGCCAAAACCAATTACATAACATAAATATAACTACAAGAAACTAGTCTAGCGAATGGAATCAAAGTTAAAGAAAGAAATTAGAAAATCGCTCAAAAAGCTCCCCTGGACCACGTCTTGGAATCGGGTAAAAGTCACCAATTATGAACACCCATTCACTCCCGAGTCTAACCATACCAAATTTGTTCAAATCTGATACCAAAATCCCGATCAAAAACCCAAAATTCGACCTAAGGATTTTTCTCAATTTTTTGCAAATTTTCTACTCCAATCCACTAATTTAATGATGAAATTAAAGACATAATCATGAGAATTAACCAAAACTAGTAAAGAATCACTTACCCCAAACACCCACGCAACAATCTATCCAAAAATTGCCTTCTACCGAGCTCCCAATTCAACTTTGTGATATGAACTTAAAACCCTCCATTTTGAATCTTTTATTCTGCCTAGGGATTTCTTAATCGCGATCGTGGAAATAGCCTCGCGATCGCGAAGCACAACTCTTCTGCCCCAAAACTTAAACCTACACGAATGCGGAAATCACCACGTGAACCCGATGCACAGACTCTAATATCTACGCGATCGTGGACACCCTCTCGCGTTCGCGATGAGCAAAACGTGTGGAGCAACCTTAACACTACGCGGATGCGACCTTGGCCCCACGTTCACGAAGCACCGCCTCATATTATTATGCGTTCGCAAACTCTTGCATGCGATTGTGAAGAACAAATGTTACACCCCATGTTTTCGTAAGTGAAGGTATGCCATAAGTAAATTGATATAAGCTCAGAAATGAGATATTATATCCTGTATTTTCGAACGTTAAAGTTTCGTCGTAAGTATATCGACACAAGCAATGGGATTATTTTGAGGTTATAAGAATTATGCTACTTCAAAACAAGTGATAAGTAAATTCGTGAAGGTGAGAGGGTAAGCGGATCAAAGAAAATGACTTTCGTCGAAGTTTGATAATTTGGGAATAAAATTCGGTCCAAGCTATAATACCTGATATTTATGGACTAGTGCCATACAAAGGTACCACATGACCATGATAGTAAGGTGTATTAGGTATGTTAAAAGTGAGTAGTATTTTAAGTAATTTGAGATAATTCTTAATTATGTGAATAATTGGATAATTATTGGATTAATGGGGAATTAAAAATGTAATTAGGAAAATTGTGGATAATTATTAGGTGGGGACATCACCCCCACATGGCAACAAGTGGGAAAAGATCTAATGATGACTCTTGATTTTAGGCAACTAAATTAGATGATACATGGACAATATTTCCTAGTCATCCTTTGGTGACAATTCATATATGCACATGGAAAACATGTAGAAAGTGAAGTTTATATTAGTCATCCGTAAATTTTATCTTCAATCCATATCATAATTCGTTTTGAGGGAGTGATAGAAAGGGATTACAAGAACAAAAAAGGAGGGTATCTCACCCTTTTTTTTGCGAAATCAGGTTTCGACACATGACTTCTCTTTTAAGGAGGTATTAAAAGAGGAAAGTCGCCACCCAATGGTTTTAAGGTGCGTTAGGGCACCTATTTGCATATGTCTCAGGTTTGACTAGTTTGCATCACCAAAGATCAGGTAAGGGCTCGAAATTACCTCGAAGAGAAGGTGTTTGGAACTTTTCGAGGTCCACAACTGTGGGTCTCGACCGAACTTGAATTATATGAGTTAGTCAGATAAACAGTGACACAGAAAAAAAAAGAGTTTTGGAAGTTTTATTATTAAAAGACTTTGAATAAATACAAACACTTGATTCAAGATAAATATGGATAAGATGGGGGGGGGGTCCTAAGTTTTTTAGCCTAAAGGATCACCCCGTGCAATATAAATAATACTTCGTAACTCCCTCGATATGGGTTGCTACTCGTATTATACAGCGGACACAGACTATCATCTCCTGCTACCCGATTACTATCTTTAAGTTATTACCTAAATCGCACTAGTTGATTCAAAATCGTGCCTTATGCGTGCACTATCCGTCCCATACCTGTCGTCCAGGAGGCTTTTGGACCTCTATTTTGGGTGGTTCTAGACTTGACTTAGGCTGCTCAAAAATGGTAAAACTAGGCGACAATTCAAAACAAGTAGGACTGCAATTAAATCCAATTAAAGGCTCACATTAGCCTCCTCAATTAGGTAAACAAATGCACGCAAACAAAGTTTTTTTAGAATAGGTAGTTTCAGAATTGAGGGGATCACAATTGTTAAACTCTATAGGCATGGTTTCTAGATGATATGATTTAGATGCACAAGCCATTTTTCAGACCTAGGATTTCTAAATTACTAGTTGGTAAGTGCCAGACGCTGCTAACCCGTTTATTACAAATTATCAGTTGACAAATCTATAGGCATGATCTCTAAGTGATTTAGAAAATAAGGAACAGTGAAACTTATTAGAAGTGCTCAAAATTATTACGTTTCCTAATAATCGCGTGGATGAACAATAAAATAGTGTTTGAAAAACGAGTAGTGATGTCCTATAGGAATCATTTCTAAAGTTTGGTGATTGGAACTAATTTTATACATTTAGCTCCTATAGGCGTGCTTTCTAGAAATTTTACAATTGGACCTGATTTTATACATTTAGCTTCTATAGGCATGCTTTCTAGATGGACGATGAGATTGCAATAGCGAATTAATTAGTTAAAATTCTATGGGAATAATATCTATTGAGCATGGTACAGATTAAGGAGAAGTCATTACCAATTTATTTCTTATAGGCATGCTTTCTAGAAATACATAACAGTAGACACAAGGATATATAGAACACTTATGCATTGACAACTCACTAATTATGTGAGTGTGTGATTCCATAATGACATAATTTCTAATAGTGCACAAAGAGATTCACATATAACAGGTCGGATAGCAGATAGATCAGACAAATCATATAAACATGCTTTCTACCCTTTTCATGCAAGTGTTAGGAGATACCCACTTCCCAATTTCACTATCACCCCAATTGTTATTACAAAATTATTACAGACCCAAGTAATAACAATAGGCCCCAGACATGCTAAAAAGATACCCAGCACTGCCAGTGTCATGACCTAACCTGTGGGACACGACGGGCACCCGGTACCTTACTCAATCGAGTAACAACATAACATATCTTTCTTATCATACTATCACGGGTAAATGTGCCAAAATGGTTATCATGACATAATCGAAATAAAACATAAGGGAATGATAGACATATGACGACCTAACATGATATAGAAACTTATACATGTGACATACACGCCTATAAGACTGGCATGACCATTTGTAAACTCAAAACATAGGCCGACAAGGCCATACAACTATCCATATACCTGACATTTGTCTACAAGCCTCTAAGAGTACATAAATAACATAAAGGTCAGGACAGGGCCCCGCCATACCAGTCAATGCATGTCCCAATCATACTGACCAAACAGGCAACTCCGGAGCCAGTGGAGTGCAGCAACACCTTTTGCTGAGCCGATAACCTACTAGGAGGACTGTCAACCTGTCTATCGGGACCTGCGAGCATGAAACGCAGCGTCCCCAAGCAAAAGAAATGTCAGTACGAATAAAGTACTGAGTATGTAAGGCAGAAAATCATAACTAAGAACAGTAATGTAAAGAAAGATGTAGGAGATACAACCTGTAGCATCTTAGTGCCTTTGAGAGATAGTGACATTAAATGCGGGATACATATATATACATAATCTTTTAAAAACATCCGCCTCTCTGGGAATCATCATCATCATATCATAGCCGGCCTCGAAGAGGACTCGGTAAAAACATACCCGGCCATCATAAGGCTCGCTAGAATCGTACCCGACCACGTGGAGCTCGGTAAACCCAACTGATCAGTGGTTGCACAATAGGTGCCGTACCCGGCTGACTATAGCGCGGCTCGGCAGAGTAAAATAGATACTATATGTAATGCATGATGGACTCATGAAATCACGCTCTAAACCTTTCGGAGTGACGTAAGGTAGTTGCACCTTCGATTAACATTATGTACATCATACCATCAATATGAACTTCACAAGGACTCAAGGATCATACATACATTCTTAGATTAATTATTTTAGGAAAGAAAAACATGGACAACCTTAGTTGCTAGGAGTAGATTCATTATGAAATAGCGTATCGTTTACGTTCGTTTCACTTTAGATCATGCCAAAAGAATGAAGGAAGTGCCTTAACATACCTTATCACAATATTTCCACTCACCAATTTGAACTCGCCTCTTCTCACCTTAATCTACAACAACAATAATAATACTATCATTAAGTTACGAAAGGTACAACTATCGCACAACGAACGATAAGCTTATTTTGTATAAAAACAGGCAGCATCTCCCCTATTATCCTTACTTCCTCCGAATTCAAGATAACACCAACAAAAAAAGAACACAACAACAAAAAAAACATATATAAATTATTTTCCAGCCTTATATACACCACAAAATACTACAAAACAGCCCAACACACCGCAATCTCTTTATACACAAAACGACCATCTTAGTAGTGTAAAACGACCCGGAAATATTACGACGAATGAACAGCCCACCACCCTACATCTATATGGTGTTTGTCCATGCCCTTCCTCCTCCAAAACTCCACAAAACAGTATTGAAATACGCAGTCCAACAGTAACACAAAAGAGTCCACAAAACAGTCTGCTACATGTCAAATAACTCGAACTGACAGCTTGCGATCACCATCATGTGAGTTCTAACTATTAGGAAACACATTTGTCAACCTTCTTTGATATTTAAACACTTAAATACAGATATTAGACGTTTCTTAACTATGAAGTACATTCCAAAACTCTAACTACAAAGAAAAAAGAGAGGCGGTATAATGACACTTACGTCGTAGGGATCGTTTTGATGTTATCGCTTCTCAATTTCATGACCGGGATGATAATCTTCTTTGAAACCCTAGATGAGAGCTGAAGGATATGTTTATTTGTGTTCTCTGGTCGTGGTATGCTGAAAAATGAAGAGAAAGCCGACCTAAGACTTATATATATCAACTTTGGAAAAGTCAAAGAGGTGCTAGCTTGGCACCCTAGCATTGGCCCAACTTCCGACGCTTATATCTTTTTATCCAGATGTCGTATGAATGAACGTTTAAGAGTGTTGGAAACTAAATTCCAATACCTTCAATTTGGTATATAATATGTCCCAATAATACCTCATATAAGACATGAAATGTATTTCTCAAAAAGCTTTAGTGACCACCTACTTGTCACTTATGATGTCTGTGTAGTCTCGCGAAACTGAAAATATCTCTCTACTCCTATGCCATATCGATGCACGGTTTAATGTGTTGGAAACTAGACTCATATATATTCAATTTGGTAGGTAGATCATACCCTAATTCCAATTATATTGGGAGAAAATCTTAGATACATTTGACCTAAGTTTCAACAAATTTATGAATGTAACTTGTGAAGACCTTTGCCAACTTTTGTTCCACAACTTGCTTGACTTCAAAGCGTAGCACACAACTATCATATGAAAAATATAAATCATAACATAACCTTCTTATCATGTAATGAACCATAGTCTCACCCTAAAGTACATGTTATAACATTCCAAACTCGTCTACTTTCGACCAAACTTATTTTCTTCAATTGGTTTAGCTTCTAAGCTTTCCAACACTCTTGGTACTCATTATTCATGATCTTAACTATTTGTAACCTCCAAGGTAACATGATTAACTTAATTTATATGCTTCCAAATATAATCTTATTTCTGAGCTTACATCAATTGACTTACGACGTACTCTCACGTATGAAAACATAGGTTGTAACAACCAGGCCTTCAACTAAGCTCTTTCTCCATCATTTAGCACACACAAATCTCAACATACCCCAAAAACCATAGGAGAACTCGAACCAAACCCAAAATCCATGGTTTGATCAAAGGATCCAGAAAACAATCACTTACACAAGTCAACTTGCACATTCAACAGGCAGAAAGGGGGACAAAACTGAGTAGTACGGAAAATGACCAAAGAACCTCAGGCCCTAGTGTGTCAGAGTTCACAAGGGTCTCAAAATATACCCCGAGCAGTGCTCATACTAGGGAGGTTAACAGAGAAAGATTTAGCGGCCTTGGATTTCAGTTGGCCAAGAATTATAGGTTCAGAATAGGGTAAGTAGCCAATGAGAGTGAAAATAGTAGTCAAATGACAGAGTTCGAAGAAGTGCATTTGGATTTTTCGAAACAGACATTGCAAGGATGACCAAACAATGAACATATCAACACAAAGGGGAAAAAACTCAAGAGACATGTTAATATCATAAGTTCACACTTAGCACATTGAGGCAAGGAACATTTGTAAGAAAGCAAGGGGGATTATGGCTTCGAGGATTACAAAATTAATAAGCAAAGGCATTATTCCAAATAAGACAAACAATAGAGCATCAACTAAATAGGTTCAAGCCTAAGGGTCAAATCCATCTAAACACCATGGGTTAAACAGTGCAACTCATACATAAGGCAGAACATAATAAAATGTTATAGGGAAACACAAGTTAAGAAACTATTCTAAAAGGTTCTAACTAATTTCTAGAGGGTATAAAATTGGGCAGGGTAAGGACATACTGAGTGATAAAATGATCATAAGAGCAAGTCATAGCTAGAATGAGGTCTTAACATAGATTAGGGCATATAATAGATACAAATCAATCATTAAAGGAATCCAGTACAAGGAAGGAAACAAAATGACGCCATATAGCCAATGTAACACTCAACGTATCAATTCATCAAGCTAAACAAAATTCAAACAGTCTAAATTGTTCAAGTTAAACCTAAACACATCTCAGAACTGGCAGTTTAAGCATGAGCAATGCTATAGAGGTTCATATTATAAGAAGAGTTACACATAGTGATAGTCTAGAAACACATTAGGTTATGTAATTTCAGAGGCATGAATATGCTAATCAGGAACATAAGAGAATAAACATTGTAAAGGCTAAAGAAATTAGCAGTTACTGATTGAAAGGTAGACAAACAAGAAAAGAACATAATCACTTTGAACGTCAACAAAGGAGTATAACCTAGGACCTTAGATGCGTTAAGTTCCCAAGGGATTCAAGGAACACAGGGAAGTGCTCACACTCAAGGAAGGTCGAAAAGATAGGAACTCTGGTGGCCTTGGCTTTCAGCCGGCCAAGAACCAAATTAGAAAATGAGAATAAGCGAACAACAGAGTGAAGATCTTTAGCTTTTTAGTGGAAATTTAGTGATCCAAGTCTGTCCAAAAAGGTAATGGGGAGGGGCTTATATAGTAGTAAATTAAGTACCCAGTAAGGAAAGACAGTAGATTAAACACAAATAAAGAAAATATAGCATGCAAAATCGATTAGAATCATTTTAGGAGCAAAATTTGGTAAACCCTAGTTTAGATGAAGAATAAAATAGCAAGAGATCTCACTAAATCAGAGCCATGGGGTCTGGCAGTGGATGTATCAGGTCAGGAACATGGTAACAATACATAATCGGAGTCGAACAAACGCATATTGATAAGCTTCCATAAATAACTTAGTACCAAACGAGTAATGTCAAGAAAACAGGAAAGAACACTTGTGAGTACAAAAAAAGGAAAGGAAATATGGAAGATCTCCATATTCTCTTGGGTATATGCTATGATTTGGGGTGAGGAGGCTAGGGTTTAGTATGAGAGGGGAGGGGCTGGAAATGTTTGAGGGCGACTGGATGAGGGAAATGGGTCAGGGTTTTAGGGTTATCAGATATAAGGGGACGTAGGGTTTTATTATGGGTCGTTGATCATCTTAGATCAATGACCATGATCAAAGGGAGATGGGCGGGTTAGGGAAAAATGGGTCACGATCGGGTTATAGGAGGGGATCTGGTTTGGGCTGGGGAGGATTGTTCTAAGGTTTAAGGTGTTTGGGCCACTAAGTTAGGTGCAAAAATTACTTAAAGCTGGGCCATAATTGAAATACATAAAATTTAACAAAAAAATATTTTAATAAACAATAAAAATATTATTTATGCACTAAAATTATTGATAATAATAACTTAACATTATAAAAATATAAAAATTCTATCTTGGAACAAATAATATAATAATGCATGAATATAGGCTATTATTGCAAAATTAGATAAATAGCTTAAAAAGCTAATGTAATTATAAAAATAGAAAAAATATTTGAAATAATTTATGGATGCAAATAATAATTTTGGGCAATTAAGTCATCATAAAATAATTTAAAGGATAATTACTAAATATTTATATAGTTCAAAATGCAAGAAAATTGATTTGAAGCACCAAAAATTATTGAAAATTATAGGAGATGCTTGTATAGGTTTGTAAACTAAATTATGATGAAAATATGCTATTTTGAAAGTATATATGAATTTTAAAAATATGAGAGAAAAATTGGGTATCAACAGCTACCCCTCTTTAACCAGGAATGATGATGTCACGACCCGAATTTTCCACCGTTGGGAACGTGATGGCGCCTAACATTGAACCCGCTAATCGAGCTAACATTACCGGTTATTCTATATTATTTCTTTAGTTTTAGCAACTATTTAGTGACATACAAGATCAGAGGTAATAAAAGTGCGGAAGAAATAGAATCTAACAACCCTTTTAAATACTATCACAAAACCCATAATAACAACTCCTAGAACTTGGTGTCACACTTTCAAGGACTATCTACGAATACTACAAGTAAGGGGTTTGAACAAAAGTAAATACATCTTTTTCTGGAATATCTAGAACAAAATACAAATGAAGTAGGAGGGGACGCCAAGGCCTGCGGACGCCTGCAGGACTACCTAGGTGTCTCTGACTGGACTGGAGGTAGCCTCCTAGCTCTAATGCCCAAAGGGTCCTGTACCGGGATCTGCACAACAAAAGATGTGCAGGTGTAACATCAGTACAACCGACCCCATGTACTGAGTAAGTGTCGAGCCTAACCTTGGCAAAGTAGTGACGAGGCTAGGACACGACAATTAAGACAACCTGTGCAATTTAATAATATTTGGAAGAAATAATAGCAATAGGAATAACCAGTTAAGTACAAGGGAAAAAGGGGAAACATGCTGGGGAAAAGCAATATCAGATAACAGAAATAATGAAAATAAGACAACAATTCAATTATCTAAGTAACAACATGAAGTAACAATCACAGAGAAAACAGTGTACGACATCACCCTTCGTGCTTTTACTCTCATCCTCACCGAACAATAAATAAAGCAAGTGAACGGCATCACCCTTCGTGTTTTACTCTCATCCTCACCAAATGATAAATAGATACGACACGACATCACCCTTCGTGCTTTTAATATCATAACATGGCACGACATCATCCTTCGTGCTTTTACACTCTCATCCTCACAATAATCAATGCACGGCATCACCCTTCGTGCTTTACACTCTTCCTCACAATAATCAATACACGACATAACCCTTTGTGCTTTACACTCTTCCTCACCCAAACAATATCAATAGCAGAAGTTTGGCATGGAAAAATCAGCAATATGAATTCATAAATCATAACATCCTGGCAAGGGAACAACAATAAAAATATCACTATCCCGATAAGGGACACAACTATAACCAATCTCGCTCAAGTACATATCTTTACATAAGATTCCTTAACTGAACAAATACTCAACAAAATCCATTACCAAGAATTTCCACCGAATGAACAACCACTAAAGTCCAATTCAAGCTATAACACAATAAATATCAATGAAAATCACATAATTCCAAATTTCCGACTCACGGGCATGCTTGACACCAACGTATAGGTACTCGTCACCTCACCTATACGTTGAACATGCTATAAACACACAACAAATAAGACTCAACACCTATTCCTCAAGCTAAAGTTGGGCCAAACACTTACCTCGGCTTCCACATCCAAAATCAAGCCTCAATCACCGCTTTTCCTTTTGAACTCGACTCCAAAACGATTGTATCTAGACATAATTGATTCAATAACATCAATAAACGCTAAATAATTCAATTCTAATACTTAATTACAGATTTCCTATCATTCTTCCCAAAATTTCAAAATTTGACCTTGGGCCCGCTTTGCCAAAACACGAGGTTCAGACCAAAACCCGATCACCCATTCACCCACGAGCCCGAATATGTAATTAGTTTTGAAATCCGACCCCAAAACGAGGTCTAAATTTCAATTATACAAAAAACCCTAACTCTACCCGAATCCCTAATTTTCTACCCTTAAGAACATGATTTAGGCCTAGAAATCTAATTGGTGTTAATGGAAATGGAAGAAATTGAGTCTAAGATTACATACCTATGAATTTGTAGTGAAGTTCCCTTTCAAAAATCGCTCAATTTGGAGTTTGGAAGAAGAAGTTATGAGTATTTGAAGAATGCCCATTTTTGCTACTGTTTTAAGAAGACTTGACACTTTATGCGTTCGCGAGCCCTGGCCGCGTTCACATAGGCTTAATCCCCCAGGACTACGCGTTCGCGAGCCACAGGCACGTTCGCACAGTGTTATAGGCTACCCATCCCCCAGCTCCCCTCCTACTCAATGCGTTTGCGAAGGTTGGACGCGTTCGCATAGAGAAACCTACCCAAAGCTCCGCGTTCGCGTCCCAGCCAGTGCGTTCGCATAAAACAAACACCTGGACACCAGCAAACAACAATAACACCGGATATTTATAAATCCGACAACACTCCGGCGCCTATCCGAAACTCACCCGGGCCCTCGGGGCTCCAAACAAAACATGCACTCAACCTTAAAAACATCCTACGGACTTATTCGTGCGATCAAATCACCAAAATAACATCTTAAACAACGAATTTAGCATAGAAATCAAAGAAAAATCTCAAAAGTTTCAAAGTCTCAAATTTTACAAATACGGGTCCGAATCACGTCAAACGACCTCCGTTCCTTACCAAATTTTACAGACATATCATAATTATCGTATTGAACCTGTACCGGGATCCGGAATAAAAATACGGGCCCGATACCATAAATTTAAAATATAACCAAATTTTCAAAAACTCTTATATTTTTAGTAAAATAATTTCTTTCAAAAATTTATTTCTTGGACTTGGGACCTCGGAATTCGATTCCGGGCATACGCCCAAGTCCCATATTTTCCTACGAACCCTCCGGGACCGTCAAATCACGGGTCCGGGTCTGTTTACCCAAAATGTCTACCGAAGTCAACTTAAATTCAATCTTAAAGGCAAAACTAGCATTTTCTCCAGTTTTTTATATAAAAGCTTCCCGGCTATACGCCTGGGCTGCGCATGCAAAATGAGGTGAAATAAAAGGATGTTTTCAAGGCCTCAGAACACTGTTTTGACTTGTAAAAATGAGAGATGACTTTTTGGGTCATCACATTCTGCACCTCTAAAACAACCGTTTGTCCTCGAAAGGACATAAAAAAAGTACCTGAATCCGGGAAAAGATGGGGATATCGGCTCCACATATTGGACTCGGACTCTCAGGTAGCTGCCTCGGCAGGCTGACCTCTCCACTGGACATGAACCGAAGGATAACTTTTTGATCTCAACTGACAAACCTGCCGGTGTAATATGGCGAACGACTCGTCCTCATAGGTCAAATCCTTGTCCAACTGGATACTGCTGAAATCTAACACATGGGCTGGGTGTCCGTGGTACCTCCGAAGCATAGACACATGAAACACCGGATGCACAACTGATAAATTCGGTTGCAATGCAATTTTGTAGGCCACCTCTCCCACTCTGTCAAGAATCTCAAATGGACCAATGAATCTAGGGCTTAGCTTGCCATTCTTCCCAAATCTCATCACGCCCTTCATGGGATATACCCGAAGAAATACCCACTCCCCAACCATGAATGCCAAATCATGAACTCTGCGGTCGGCATAACTCTTCTGCCTGGACTACGTTGTACGAAGTCTATCCTGAATGATCTTAACCTTATCCAAGGCATCCTGCACCGGACTCCATACCCAACAACCGAGCCTCTCCCGGCTCAAACCACTCAACCGCGACCGACACCGCCTACCATATAATGCCTCACAAGGAGCCATCTGAATTCTCGACTGATAGCTGTTGTTGTAGGCAAACTCAGCCAATGGCAAGAACTGATCCCAAGAGCCTCCAAAGTCAATGACACATGCTCGTAGCATATCCTACAAAATCTGTATAGTACGTTCGGATTGTCCGTCCATCTGAGGATGAAATGCTATGCTCAACTCAACCCTCGTGCCCAACTCACGCTGAACTATCCTCTAGAAATGCGAGGTAAACTACGTACCTCGGTTAGAAATAATACAAACGGGCACACCATGAAGGAGACTAATCTCCCTAATGTAGATCTCTGCCAATCTCTCCGAAGAATAGGAACCTGCCACAGGAATGAAATGCGCTAACTTGATCAGCCTATCCACAATGACCCATACCGCATCGAACTTCCTCTGAGTCCGTGGGAGCCGAACTACGAAATCCATGGTGATACGCTCCCACTTCCACTCGGGAATCTCAATCTGCTGCATCAAACCACCCGGTCTCTGGTGCTTGTACTTAACCTGCTGACAGTTCAAGCACCGTGCTACATATGCCACAATATCTTTCTTCATCCTCCGCCACCAATAATGTTGCCGCAAATCCTGGTACATCTTTGCGGCGCCCGGATGAATGGAATACCGGGAACTATGGGGCTCCTGCAATATCAACTCACGAAGTCCATCCACATTGGGTACACAAATATGACCCTGCATCCGTAAAACTCTATCATCACCAACTCGACCGGAATATAAGCAAGACTACCCATGCTTGCTGACTTCCTACTCAAAGCATCGGCCACCACATTGGCCTTCCCCGGATGATATAAGATGGTGATATCATAGTCCTTCAACAGATCCAACCATCTCCTCTGTCTCATATTCAACTGATTCTGCTTGAACAAATATTGCAAACTCTTGTGATCCTTGAACACCTCACAAGACACGCTATATAAATACTGCCTCCAAATCTTCAGCGCGTGAACAATGGCTGCTAACTCCAAATCATGAACTAGATAATTCTTCTCGTGGATCTTCAACTAACGCGAAGCATACGCAATAACCTTGCTATCCTGCACCAACACTGCACCAAGTCAAACGCGAGATGCATCACAATACACAATATATGGCCCTGAACCTGAGGGCAAAACCAACACCAGCGCCGTGGCCAAGGCTGTCTTGAGTTTCTGAAAGCTCGCCTCACACTCATTTGACCACCTGAACTGGGAACCCTTCTGAGTCAACCTGGTCATCGGAGCTGCAATAGATGAAAAGCCCTCCAAATACCGACGATAGTAGCCTGCTAAGCCCAAGAAACTTCGAATCTCCGTAGCTGATGTGGGCCTAGACCAATCCTTGACTGCTGAAATCTTCTTGGGATCCACATGGATACCCTCTGGTGATACAACATAACCTAGGAATGCAACTGAACTCAACCAGAACTCACACTTAGAAAATTTAGCATACAACTGACTGTCCTACAAAGTCTGAAGAACGACTCGAAGGTGCTGCTCGTGCTCCTCCAGGGTGCGGGAATAAATCAGAATATCATCAATGAATACAATCACGAAGGAATCCAGATAAGGCCTGAACACTTGGTTCATCAAGTCCATAAAAGCTGCTGGGGCATTTGTCAACCCGAATGACATCACTAAGAACTAATAATGCCCGTACCGAGTGCGAAAAGCTGTCTTAGGGACATCGGATGCCCCAATCCTCAACTGATGGTAGCCGGATCTCAAATCGATATTTGGAAACACCTTGGCACCCTGAAGCTGATCAAACAAATCATCGATATGCGACAATGGATACTTGTTCTTGATGGTGACTTTGTTCAATTGCCGATAATCTATACACATCCTCATTGACCCATCATTCTTTTTAACAAACAACACCGTCGCACCCCAAGGCGAGACACTAGGCTTAATGAATCCTTTACCAAGCAAATCCTGCAACCGTTCTTTCAACTCCTTTAACTCTGGCGGGGCCATACGATACGACAGAATAGAAATGGGCTGAGTGCCCGGAGCCAAATCAATGCAAAAGTCAATATCCCTTTCGGGTGGCATACCCGGCAGGTCTGTAGGGAATACCTCTAGTAACTCACGGACTATGGGCACAGACTCCATAGAAGGAACCTCAGCACTAGACTCACGAACATAAGCCAAATAGGCCAAATACCCCTTCTCAACCATGCGTCGTGCCTTCATATATGAGATAACCCTGCTGGAAGAATGGCCAAGAGCCCCTCTCCACTCCAATCGAGGCACTCCCGGCAAGGCCAATGTCACAGTCTTGGCATGACATTCCATAATAGCATGATAGGGGGACAACCAATCCATCCCCAAAATAACATCGAAATCAACCATATCAAGGAGTAGAAGATCTACTCTGGTCTCCAGACCACCTATAACCACTATACATGAACGGTAGACTCGATCTACCACAATAGATTCACCCACCGGTGTAGAAACATATACATGAGTACTCAAGGAATCACGAGGCATAATCAGATAAGGAGCAAAATATGAGGACACATAGGAATATGTGGACCCCAGGTCAAATAAAACTGAAGCATCCCTAGTAGGAGCTGCAACTGGAGGCTCGGGCTGTTGATCAGTGGATGAAGAAGCACGTGTTCTCACCATTTGCGAGAGAATAGAGTAAAAATTCAGTTAGCATTGAGAATTCAAATCGCACGACATAGAAGAATAGATGTGAAGTCATTCCTAGGCTCTGTAGCCTCTGGGGAATAAGCACAGGCGTCTCCGTACCGATCCCTCAGACTCTACTAAGCTTGTCCGTGAATTGTGAGACCTATGAAACCTAGTGCTCTGATACCAACTTGTCACGACCCGAATTTCCCACCGTTGGGACCGTAATGGCGGCTAACATTGAACCTGCTAGGCAAGCCAACGTTACCGGTTATTCTATATTATTTATTCATTTTTAGTACCTAGTTAGTGACATACAAGATCAACAGAAATAAAAGTGCGGAAGAAATAGAATCTAACAACCCTTTTAAATACTATCACAAAACCCATAATAACAGCTCCCAGAACATAGTGTCACACTTTCACGGACTATCTATGAATACTACAAATAAGGGGTTTGAAGAAAAGTAAATACATCTATTTCTGGAATATCTAGAACAGAATACAAATGAAATAGGAGGGGACGCCAAGGCCTGCAGACGCATGCAGGACTACCTCGGTGTCTCCGACGGGACTGAAGGCAGCCTCCTAGCTCTAATGCCCAAAGGGTCCTATACCGGGATCTGCACAACAAAAGATGTGCAGGTGTAGCATCAGTACAACTGCCCCATGTACAGAGTAAGTGTCGAGCCTAACCTCGGGGAAGTAGTGACGAGGCTAGGACACGACAATTAAGACAACCTGTGCAATTTAATAATATTTGAAAGAAATAATAGCAATAGGAATAACCAGTTAAGTACAAGGGAAAAAGGGAAACATGCTGGGGAAAAGCAACATCAGATAACAAAAATAACAAAAATAAGACAACAGTTCAATTATCTAAGTAACAGTAGGAAGTAACAATCACAGAGAAAACAGTGCACGACATCACCCTTCGTGCTTTTACTCTCATCCTCACCAAACAATAAATAAAGCAAGTGCACGGCATCACCCGTCGTGCTTTTACTCTCATCCTCACCAAATAATAAATAGATATGACACGGCATCACCCTTCGTGCTTTTAATATCATAACATGGCACGACATCACCCTTCGTGCTTTTACACTCTCATCCTCACAATAATCAATGCACGGTATCACCCTTCGTGCTTTACACTCTTCCTCACAATAATCAATACACGGCATCACCCTTCATGCTTTACACTCTGCCTCACCCAAAAAATATCAAAAGCAGAAGTTTGGCAAGGAAAAATCAACAATATGAATTCATAAATCATAACATCCCGGCAAAGGAACAACAGTAAAAATAACATTATCCTGGCAAGGGACACAACTATAACCAATCTTGCTCAAGTACATATCTTTACATAAGATTCCTTAACCGAACAAATACTCAACAAAATCCATTACCAAGAATTTCCAACGAATGAACAACCACTAAAGTGAAATTCAAGCTATACCACAGTAAATATCAATGAAAATCACATAATTCCAAATTTCCGACTCACAGGCATGCTTGACACCAACGTATAGGTACTCGTCACCTCACCGATACGTTGAACATGGTATAAACACACAACAAATAAGACTCAACACCTATTTCCTCAATCTAAAGTTAGGCCAAACACTTACCTCGACTTCCACGTCCAAAATCAAGCCTCAATCACCGCTTTTTCTTTTGAACTCGACTCCAAATAGATTGTATCTAGACATAATTGACTCAATAACATCAATAAATGCTAATCAATTCAATTCCAATACTGAATTACAGATTTACTATCATTCTTCCCAGAAAGTCAAAATTCGACCCCGGGCCTGCTTGATCAAAACACGAGGTTCGGACCAAAAACCGATCATTCATTCACCCACGTGCCCAAATATGTAATTAGTTTTTAAATCCGACCCCAAAACGAGGTCTAAATTCCAATTATACAAAAAGCCCTAACTCTACCCAATTCCCTAATTTTCTACCCTTAAGAACATGATTTAGGCCTAGAAATCTAATGGGTGTTAATGGAAATGGAAGAAAATGAGTCTAAGATTACATACATATGAATTTATAGTGAAGTTCCCTTTCAAAAATTTCCCAATATGGAGTTTGGAAGAAGAAGTTATCAGTTTTTGAAGAAATCGAAGAAAAATCTAAAAATTTTCAAAGTCTCAAATTTTACAAATACGGGTCCGAATCACGTCAAACGACCTCCGTTCCTTACCAAATTTTATAGACATATCATAATTATCATATTGAACCTGTACCGGAATCCGGAACAAAAATACGGGCCCGATACCATAAATTTCAAATTTAACCAAATTTCCAATAACTCTTATATTTTCAGTAAAATAATTTTTTTCAAAAATTCATTTCTCGGGCTTGGGACCTCGGAATTCCATTCTGGGCATACGCCCAAGTCCCATATTTTCCTACGGATCCTCCGGGACCGTCAAATCATGGGTCCGGTTCCTTTTACCCAAAATGTTGACCGAAGTCAACTTAAATTCAATCTTAAAGGCAAAACTAGCATTTTCCCCAGTTTTTCACATAAAAGCTTCCCGGCTATACGCCCGGGATGTGCACGTAAAATGAGGTGAAATAAAAGGAGGTTTTCAAGGCCTTGGAACACCATTTTGACTTGTAAAAATGAGAGATGACTTTTTGGGTCATCACAGATGAAAGAATTATCAGGTAAAGAAATGATGATTGATTTTGACCAAATGGGGTGATTTTAAAAATGGAGGCCGAGCCCTGGATTTTGAGTTACCTACATATCCCTGGTGTTACAAGAATCAGACCGTGTGTAGTTCTAGATGTAACGGTAAACTGAACCGATGGAGTTGTTATAGTGATGGTCGTATGCTTCGGAAAAGGCTCTTTTAGGTAGGACGATATCAAATGATTTTATATAAAATCGTGAATGTGAGTCTGAAATGTTACGGATGTATTTCAAAACGGGTATCTGGACACTTATGAAGTAAAAGTGGGTAACTGGTGGTGGTTGACCGTGTTTGAAATAATTGCAGGATGTGAGCATTGAGCGAAAATCAGAACGAAGATTGCTCCCATTAAGACAACAGTTACCTCCTGGATTACCTGCAAAACTTAAACACAATGCATGCAAGTATATACGGTATTATTGTGAGAATTTAAACTTGATGAAAATTCCCTATGGACCATGAAAGTTGTCTTTGGGCGATGAGGATGCTGGCCTTAGACCATGACGTCCTAGGCCATGAATTGCATGATAAGGGATTCGCAGGACATGAAATGATGTTCTCGGGCCATGAAAATGGTGCCTATGATGCCTTCGAATAATGATATGCAATATTGAGAGATCCTCAGGCCATGGTGTCTTCCGGCTATGCGGATGATGCCTTCAGACTATGACGCCTTTGGACAAAATGGCGATGTTTCAGCCCATGAGATGCAAAGACATGATGCTTAGTCATATGCGAAGAGAAACAAGACATAGCTTAGTCTTGTGTAAGATTGGGACAGAGCTTAGCCCCGGGAAGGTAGAAAATAGTGCTAGGTAAGTAGCATAACAGCGGTAGCATTTGGTATTATTCAAGGAACAAGGCGATGCTTAGCCTTATGCAATTAGGGAGGCAATGCCTAGACTCATGCAAGGAAATGAGACAGTACTTAGTCTCATGCAAGGACAAAGCTTAGCCTTATGCAATTAGGGAGGCAATGCTTAGCCTCAAGCAAGAAAAAGGAGACAACACTTAGTCTCGAAGCAAGGAAAGGTAGAGCTTAGACTATGCAATTAGGGAGACAATGCTTAGCCTCATGCAAGAAAAAAAGAGACAATTCTTAGTCTCGGAGCAAGGAAAGGCCGAGCTAAGCCTTATGCAATTAGGGACGTCGGGCTTAGCCTCATACAAGAAGAGGAGACAGTTCTTAGTCTCATGCAAGGAAAGGGAAAAGCTTAGCCTTATACAATTAGGGAGACAATGCTTAGCCTCTTGCAAGAAAAAAGGAGACAGTGCTTCGTCTCAGAGCAAGGAAAGGCCGAGCTTAGCCTTATGCAATTAGAGAGGCAGGGCTTAGCCTCATGCAAAATAGGAGACAATGATTAGTCTCATGCAATTAGGAGACAGTTCTTAGTCTCATGCAAAGAAAGGAAGAGCTTAGCCTTATGCAATTAGGGATGCAATGCTTATCCTCATGCAAGAAAAAGAAGACGATGCTTAGTCTCGGAGCAAGGAAAGGCTTATCTTTGCCTTATGAAATTAGGGAGGCAGGGCTTAGCCTCATTCAAAATAGGAGACAATGCTTAGTCTCATGCAAAGAAAGGCAATGAATGATAGAAGAGTATTTCTTAGCTGGAGATGTGTTTGCGTTTGGAAACTTTGTCATTGTGCCTGCATCCAAATAAAAATTGTGATTTGTGGGGACGGCCGGTTCCCTTCGCTTGCTTGATTTGCTTTTGCCCTGTCTCAAGAATCCTGTTCGAATTATCTTGGGTAGCGTCTGGCTGTTTGTAAAATAAAGTTTTCGAGAAGATATGCGTGCATTTGATGAGTGTAGTTATTTAAAAACATAGTAGTACGCAATTGTCACGACCCCAAATTTAAACTGGTCGTGATAGTGCCTATCGTGATACTAGGCTAGCCAATTTACTGAAAATAATAGAAATGATTTTTCCATTTAATACATCAAATATCCGAATTTTCATAATAATTCTGTTTCTTAAGCATTTCAAAACAGTAAAAATGATTAGAACATCTAAGCACAGTCCCAACATCTAGAGTCAACCGTCATGAGCATCTAAAAAGTGATACAATCTAATACAAATCCTCTACTACAACAAGTCTAGGAAGTAAAGTAAAATGACTGAGTAGGAAGGAGAAAGAGTAGGCTGCGGACGCCGAGCAGCTACCTTACAATCTCCGAACAATGCTCCAAATGGGGTAGCTCAACTATCGCTTTGCCCCGGTACCTGAATCTGCACACAAAGTGCAGGGAGTAACGTGAGTACGCCAACTCAGTAAGTAACCAAAGTATCTAAAAACATAATATTAGTGACGAGCATTTAAACCTTATAGTTTCATAAAATATAAGTACTAGTAAAGGTAATAGATCAAGTCAAGAATCCCCATTTACCAAAGATTTTACAAAACTCCAGTTTGCCCTTTTTAAACTTGTATGAAACATTTATAAAGAGGCTCAGCGTAAAAAATAGTGAAAACAGTAGTTTCATAAAAATATCAGCCACTCGGGCACAATGTTCCTCACAAATAAAGCCTCTCGGGCAAGCCTCTTGGTCACTCATGACTCTACTCTCATAAGTCAATGCTCACACTCAACACTCCCACTCATCAGGTACTATATAACAACAGCTGCGAGGAGCAGCCCGATCCAATACGTATATATATATATATATATTGCTGCGGCATGCAACCCGATCCATATATAAGGTATATTGATGCGGCATGCAACCCGATCCATATAACATACGCTGTGGCGTGCGGCCCGATCCATATAATAGTCGACTGCACTCACTAAGGGTGTACAGACTCCTGGAGGGTCTCCTTCAGCCCAAGCTCTATACTGCTGCAGCGTGCAGCCCGGCCCATATATAATGTATATTGCTGCGACGTGCAGCCCGATCCACATATAATACATATATATTGATGCGGCATGCAGCCCGAACATAAATAATCTATATATTGTTGCGGCGTGCAACCCGATCCATATAAAATCTATATTGTTGCGATGTGCAACCCGATCCATATGTAATATATAACATATATATTGCTGCGGCGTGCAGCCCGATCAATGACTATCCTCACATACTCGGCGCTCGGACTTACTCAGTCATCCTTACAAGCCACTCGGGCAATTATCTCAACTCACGGGACTCAGCCCAAAATACTTCTTAGAGTTTCAAAGCAGTGTGATAACAATGAAAATAACAACAAGTGGTAAACATGACTGAGTTCACAGATATTCTATCAAGATAGTGGGAGAATAGTGTAAAAGTACCTCCGAGGGTCTAAACAGGTCGGCACAAGGCCCCAAACATGGCTCATAACCCATAAACAAGAATAAATTTAAAAAATGCAGGATATCGCAAGGTTTCAAATGAATACGCGGCTTAATAGTCGGTATGGGAAGAACCAAGTCACAATCCCTATCGGTGCACGCCCACACACTCGTCTCCTAGCATGTGTGTCACCTCATTTACCAAAACAATATAAAGTACCGGGGTTTCATACCCTCAGGTTTAAGGTTACAATCGTTACTTACCTCAAAACAACCCGAAAACTATTCCGCGGTGCTCTTGCCCCTCGAATAGGCTCCCAAATTCTCCGAGTCTATCACAAAACAGATCAATAACATCAAAATATGCTAGGCAGACGAACCCTAATCGAAAACTATCAAAATTAGGCACAATTCTCAAAAATTGCCAAATTCGGGCCCCGGGCCCACGTTTCGAAATCCGATAAAAATTACATCACAAGAATCCTTATCCTCCAACGAGTCCGTACATACCAAGAACATCAAAACTGGACCAGAATTTCCAACTCAAATCTTCAAAAGAAATTTCCAATTCTCATGCACCTAACCTCCCCAATTTTGGGTTTAAATCCAACAAATTTCTGGTTTAATTGCTTAGAAAACGACATAGAATCGAGTTACGAAGTCGAAAATCTTACCTCCAAGTGATTCCCTTCGATTTCCTCTTCAAACCCTCTCAAAGAGCTCCAAACCCACTCAACAATGGAGGAAATTAGACAAAATTTTGTAAGAAAAGGCTATTTAAAGATTCTGTCCAGCACTATAATTTCCTTCAGTGCGATCGCGGAAAAAGGCACGTGATCGCGAAGAACAAAATGTTGTCCAACCAAACTAACCCTATGCAATCACAGAAACACTATGCAATCGCGTAAGACAACTCCTCACAACAATGCGATCGCGACCAGCTCTATGCGATCACATAGAGCAATTCCATCACCTCACTACCACACGCGCCCATACTATGCGATCGCAATGCACCTCACGCGACCGCACTATTCTGGATCCTCTCACTTTGCGACCGCAGACCACTAAAGGAGATTACATATAACAATTTTTTACTGCCCCACAATAAGCCTATGTGATCGCAGCCTCACCATTGCTATCGCACATAAAGAAACCAGACCAAGAAAAATACAGCAGCAACATCAGTCCTTTTAAGGCCAAACACACTTTGTTAACCACCCGAAACACACCCGAGGCCCCCGGGACCTCAACCAATCCTACCAAAACACCCCATAACATCATTAAAACTTAATTGAGCCTTCGAAACACCAAAAACAACGCAGAAACACCAAAATCACATCAAATTCAAGCCTATGAATTTTGAAACTTCTAAATTTCGCCAAAGATGCCGAAACCATCCAAAACACGTCCGAAGGACCTAAAGATTTGCACACATATCCAAAATGATATTACGAACCTGCTCCAACTTCCAGAATTCCATTCCGACCCTGATAGCCTAATTTCCACTGCCGACCGAAAATCGTCAAAAACTAACTTTTGCCAATTCAAGCCTAATTCTACACTGGACATAAAAATCACATTCCGAACACACTCCTAAGTCCCAAAATCACCTAACGAAGCTATCTGAATCATAAAATCCGCATTCCGAGGTGGTTTACCAATAAGTCAACTTCCAATTGACTTTTCCACTATTGAACCAAGATAAGAGACTAAGTGTCTCATTACTCTCCAAAAATCGCTCCGGACCTAAGCCAACCAATCTAACACAACATAATGAAGCTGAACCACATATAATGAAGCAGAAACGGGGGAAACAGGGCTAAATTCTCGGAATGACCGGCCGGGTAGTTACATCCACCTCCACTTAAAAATTCGTTCGTCCTCGAACGTGCCAAGAGTTGTTCTCCAACACCCTCAAACTGCCGCGTAGCCTACCATGCACATACTCGGGGGTGATCCCACATCACCCTATCCCATATAGGTCCAGTTGCATAACACAGTTGAAATTTCGAAATCCAGCCTGACCCATAAACCTTAGAACCAAATTTCCACCTCTGAAGTAATATACAAGATCAAAATTCCAACACTATTAACTGAACAATTATGAACATGCTGGATCAAGCCATATACGCACCCCAGATGAAATCACATAATGCACCGCATGACTCAAACACTCATAGCGATAACTCTTTAACAACAATAACTGCTCAGAACAACCCAATACCGGTACATAACCTCTGATCAAGAAATGCCTCGCTCTAACACTTTCATATATTGCTGATGAGGAAAGAAACACGTAGAAACTAGAAACCATTCGTCCGATCAGTCAGATATGAAGCTCCCCTCTTCCCCAACAGGAATTGTAGCAGATTTCTAAGCCGACTCCCGATATTTATCCTTCCAACTATGCTGTAGACAATTCTGACAATATTCATTCTAGGTCCAATGACCTCTTCTCATCCAACACGACCACTCCGATGACATGAGACATCGATACAATTCGAAGCCATAACCCGTGCAACTCGTGCACTCAATAGCAACATCACAATGTAATCAAATTATATGAAAGATTCACACGGGAGGATTATCCTGCCATTAACAATTACCATCACAACATAATGCTAAAAGCTTGGCACACATCGAAAAAAAAATCAAAACACACGAATCCAATACCAAAGGCCATACCCCTATATAATCTTTGCTACACTGCGCGATCTCATCTAAACGCGGGTCCACATAAAATACTACAAGCCACCTGGCTCAAAATCAATAACCATTCGAAATTCGACATAAAGTACTCAAAGTGCATTCCCATAACAACGGGGAAATCAGACGATACCATGCCACACCAATTAGGAAGAACATAACCAATACGTCTCAACCTCGCAATACCCAATTAATTACCTTACTCAGATCCTGCTATAAAGCCCAAATAAATTCGCACCATAAGTGAATATAACTAACCATCACCTCTCCTCGCAACACCGAAGGGTAAATCATAGATCAATCTAGAACACGAATAAACTCAATCACAATCGAATGGTACATTCCTCAACAATAGAAATTCGTAGCCAACAATTCCGACTCGGTGCAGAACACACACTCATACTAGCCTACCAATAACCCTAAACCAACTCTGGTCACTCACAATAGATATATAACTCACCGAAGAGTTCACAATGACTAAACCATGGTACATACTAGCATCTGACTAGATTGCTCGCATCTTCATAGTTCACTATCACAAAATAACCTGTTTATGAGAACTCTCAGTCTCGAAGTCACGAAGCGCACCAATTACAATATCTGATCTCAACTCCACCGCTCGAATACATAGCAAATCCCTAATACTCAATCATTACACGAGGGATACCCCTACAATTCTTCCTTGTTACCAAGCACCTTGAATATCATTAGTCGATTCAACAAGAGAGCGCCACGATACCAATGAAGTACCCTTAACTCAAACACATTTCTCTTTCTTAAATGTATACCCTCATCAAGTCACACCCATTAGTGATATCATCTACCTAGTCATCTGAAACTTCCCATGCTGCCTAAGAATTTATGACCTTCCTTCCAGAACTAAACCGTGACCTCACACATGCAGATCTCAACTCTACACAACATACCGCATACACCCTGCCATCCTATGATAAATATGAGAACTTCATAATCCCTTCCGAGCCATAAGAAACTACGTACTCAACTAGCTATGAAATTTTCATTTGATCCCATCTAATGAGCAAAATCTCTATACACCACATGCTCCTCATGACAGTAGAAGATATACATCTCTAATCGTGGTAGAAATCATCAAGAACTCTCCGAGTCCCATTTGTACGACACCAAACCGTCAGGACAGAATCCTTCCAACTCAACCAAGCTACGTTGGTCACCAAAATCCAAGAGCATTGCCAAGAAAAACATGTAAAAACTCATTATCTCATAAACATCCAAAGAACTAATCATATCCCTTACAATGCCGATCCGACCTACTACCAAGCTGTCCTAGTAATCCAAGTTCCTTGTCACTTACCTTCAAATTGATACTTTTCCTTGCCATAATATCGCAATTCTCAACCCAGACTCACTACACGAGTCCCAAGCATAAAATTGTACCGTCTAAAGCTCGTAAGCCGCCGAATACTCTCTCAAATATCCCCAAAAGTGCCACATTCAAAAATACTTACCATGAAGAGACTTCCTGTGAATCTAAAGCCATTACCTTCACTTTCCTGATAGTTATATGTAGATTCCATGAAAATGTAGAAATGCCACAAGTCCTGACATCCTCCAACGTAAATCTCAATTACACTGACCAATTAGACAGAATCGGCCTGACCCGTTTGCACACTAACATACTAGGAAAATAATCCACTCACTTGAAGCCACAAGCAAGCCATATAATGTACTACTATACCTTTTACAATTACCACTCAATCACTCAATGGAACCCATTTACCTAATAGAGTACATTACGACCTATATCGAAGAAATTTTCATTACTCGAGTCATTCCCAGACCCAACATCTACAGGTCATTGTCACACCTTTTTTTTCCCGAAAGGGATGATATGGGGAGTTTTTCCAATTTAAGTGACATTATTCAGATTTGGGATTTATTTTAGTTTTCAGAGTCGCCACCCGGATTTTTGACGATGCTCCGGGACACCGTTTTATTTTAAAATCCCAAACCGAGGAAATTCTGACCCTGTTTTAATTTGTCTGCGACCAGAAATCCGAGTAAGGAATTCTGTTAACCCGGGAGAAGGTGTTAGGCATTCCCGAGTTCCGTGGTTCTAGCACGGTCGCTTAACTATTAATATTTGGCCTAATTATCTGATTATTTACATGTTTTAAACCTATTGTGCTTTTTAGCCTTTTAATTTTTTAGCCGCTTTTATGGATTTATCTTGAAACAAGTCACGATGGCGTGCACTTGTTTGTTTTTGGACATATTATTACTGCGCCACATGAAATGCACCCGCAATTACATGTGATTTTTATTAAAATTTAAAGTTGAATACGGGGACATGAGTTGTCGCACCCGAGTGTCGATTATGTAGTCAAGACTATGGTCATGACAGTTTTAAAGTGCCTATTTGAGGCGATGTTTGATTATTCTTTAGGTTTTTCTATTTGAAATAACATTTTAGTTTTAAACTAAATTAGGACGTTTATGGATTTATCTTGGACAAGTTACGATGTCGTACACTTATTTTTTTTAGGCACATCGCAAACACGTTACATGAAATGCACCCATGATTGCTATGTGCAATTTTATTTATTGTTTGGAGTTGAGGGTCGGGGGCACGAGTTGCCACTCCCGAGTGTAGGTTATGGTAATTTGAGATAATACTCGATTCTTTACCAAATTTCAAACTAAAAAGTATCTTTCTACCTAGAGGGTTGCCTAAACATGAAATTCGTCAGCCTAAAAGACAACATATTTTGGGCTATGGCCACATTTTAGCCCTAATTTATTTTTAACCCTTTTGGCCAATCCTAATTATGGCTTAGTTGTAAAAGAGATAGAAACTACACAACTATAAAGGGAATCATGCCATCACATAAAGAAAATCAGATTACTGATGGCTTAGTTGTAAAAGGGATAGAAACTATACAATTATAAAGGGAATCATGCCATCACATAAAGAAAATCAGATTACTGATTTGCAAGTCGCTTATTTAAGGAGTCAAATGAGCACATTTAGCTATGGTGTTGACTTAACGGATTTTAACAATTCCAAATGACCTAGATTCATGTTATTTAATGTCGTATGTACAGAGCCTTGTTCGATAGCATTTATACATGTTACTGTGTTGCAAACTCAGAAAGTTCAAAACGCACAAAAAGACTTTTGGATCATAGATTCCTGTTTGCATTTCTCGAGAGTCACTGAATCTGGAGCACTTATTTTTTTTTTTTAGAATCTTAGAAAATGTTTAAAAGTTCATACAAAATGCCTTTGAACTATAAAATTTATACCTACTCGTTTGGCAATTCATTTTGGAGACGAAAATGAAAGATTTTCTTTTCGTTGTTTTGTAAATCAAAGGAGTTTTTATGAAATAACTATTTTCAAACCTATAGTCCTCAAGATGAATTTGTTTCTTCTTATACATATATATTGAGATTGTACAAAAAAGGAGGGGTTTTGGAATATAATCAAGCCGTTACAATAATTACTAAAATGAGGAGCCGACCTAGTTCCATGAAATGAAAAAGACATAAGCTGAATATGAATATAGTTCAGTCCCTTCTTTACAACTAGTACAAAAAATAAGAAAATTAGTTTATTACATTCTCGTTTTCTACTGTACATTTCGAATAGTAAAAAAAAACAAGAGAATAATGCAAAACCGCTGCTGCTCCTGTGCGAGCCAACAGCCCCTTCACGTCCTCAACTTGTATTTCCAAAGAACTTTGGTCATTTTAGGCATTTCCTAAGGAGCGAATCTGACCATTTATAGGTTCAGATCCCCTTCCTTGATGCCTTTTGTAATAATAATATTACTATTCTACAACTGTTTATGCATTATCATAGGGTGAATCTGACCATGAATGGGTCAGACTTTTAATCCCACCATGCCAACATTAACCTAAGTTTAGATCTCCATGGACACTTACTTACTGAGTCTCTTTAATGACCAAGAGGACACAAATAAGAGCATCTTAACTATAAGTCCAAAAATTGCTATTTGGACAGCAGTACCAATAGGCTTTTAAGCATTCGTAGGATGAGTCATACCATAATGGGGGTTTGACTCAACCTTGATGATGTTCTTACACCATTTTTGACAGAGTAGGTTCTTGCCTTTTATGGACTGAATCTAACCATAGAAAGGCGTCAGATTCAACTCCATAAAGGTCATATTCATCTCATAATTGTTCTGTGATTTTGATTTTTTATCATTTTTGAGACGGTGAATCTAACCATTTGAAGGGTTCAGATTCCCTACTCTAAATCCCCTGTTGATTACCCATTTTTTGTACTCTTAAAGGGTGATAAGCTACTGTTTAAGCACCTATTTTGGGTGAATTTGACCATTATAGAGGGTCAAATTCATCTACCCTAGTGCTGTTTCATAATAATATCTAGATTTCTAAGGCCTGAACCAGACCAATATTTAAGCATCTTTATAGGATGAACTTAACCATTAGAGGTTAAGTTCATTACCCTTTGATGCTGTTTTCCAACAACCCCTCGATTACACAATCATATAAAGACAGTTTTAAATTGAAGCAGACTTATATGAAGTTCAGAGATTAGAAACTAAACAAACATAATGTAATACTCTATATACATGCCTCACATCTTTGTCACATAAGTTTATACATGAATAGGTTTAAGCAAATAAAAATACAGATTCATGGAGGAAAGACAGTGGATTTCAGATCTTTATATTTCATAAAACAAACTTAGCTTACATACCTTTAAGAGCAAGATAACAAAAGGAACCTGACCAAATAAAGGTCAGGCAGATGGAAATCAGCAAGAAGAAGAAAAACCCAGCAGCCACAAACAGCACCCACGAACAGCAAGAAACCCACAGTAAAGAAATCCAGAAAAGGATGATTTTGAATACCAAACGATTGAATAAAGACAGCAACAAAACCAGGTCCTTTAGGAAAGAAAACCACAGCTACACGAGACTAAGTTCACATTGTTTTCACACTCCTAACTGCAATCCCTTTCTGTTTCTGTTTTTTCAAGTCTTTTAGTTGTCAAAAGAGTTGTATTTTCCAGTCCAAAAAAGGTTCAAAGAAGAGTCCAAAAAAAAAAAAAATCTCCCTCCTAGTGGTAAAAAGTGTGTGTATATATAGGGGCATTTGGGATAGGATATGCTCAACATATTCCTTATCCAATAAGCTGGAAATAGTACCAATGCAGCTGTCACCCTTATCCTTTTGGGGACAGCTGCCCTTTTTTCAAAACATTGCAGCCCTTATTCCCCTTTTGAAATTACTATTTCAACCTTAAAATATCTGATTTCTTGATATTTTCTTATTCTAGAAGGTTCTTGGGTTGTTACACCCAAGATTCCTCAATTAAAATCCTATACTAACCCTTAGGACATCCTAGAATTACTCCTTAGTAATCAGGGAATAATGTTAAGTTAGTAGGTTGATTAACTTAATATTTCAAATCATTACTAGTGCTAATGAAATTGATTTAAGTTTTTTTACTAGAAGTTGAAATTACTTAAGGGTGAGACTGAGTGAATTATTTGTTCTTAAACTTTGTTAATTGAATAATTGATCTTAACTAGTTATCTGGGACTTAGATCGACTATGTTGTTAGATGATTTTTAAAATTAGGTCTACTAGTTAAGTGTGACTAATTTCTTATAGCCCAAATTAATTTAACTCAAATTGACTACCATTTGAATTAAAATCAGTAGTTAATTGAACTAATTGGTTTAAACAATTTCATTAGGTGTAATTAGGCTTATCTATTAACTCTTAGTCAATTGAGTGATTAATTTTATAAAACTGAACTTTTAACCTATTTTGATCAATCTAGGATCTTAGTTTAATTAAAGAAAGTTAGTTAGGTTAATAATTAGGTAATAAGTAACTCTATTCTAATTTAATTAATTAGTAGGTAAACTTTGTTGCTTTATCAAGGGTTGATTAAGTTCAGATTAATCAATTACTTTAAAATTCTTAAACTTAGGTCAATTATACTATTATTTAGTTCAAATGTATACTTAATTAATCGCACATAAGTGTCTCTTCATTACCTAATTACTATTACTTAATTGATTAAAATCGATTGAAACTAAAGTTGAAACCAAAAGATAGTAAGTAAAAAAAAAAAAAACAGAAAGTATAATTAGTATAGGCCTGCCTATTCAACAAACAAAACTAACAATTCAATTAAAACAAACATCATGTTACTTAAACAGAAAGGTTCATGAACTCCTAAACCAGATTAGTAATCAATCCTTAAAGCGAGAAACTTAATAGTTGAGGAAAAATGGGGAAAGAAGGGGGGATAACAGTCTTGGAGGAAATAATAATCTCCAACCACTGAACAATTTAGATNGTACAGATCAGGTACGCATGCATATTTAGAACTAAACAGGCCAAGAAAAGAAGATATTCAACAAAAAACCAAACTCGAACCAACAATTTCAAGCTAATCGGCTAAAATAGCATAAATCTGAAATGGTTATTATACCTTTGACGCATGCATTTTAAAAATCCAAACTAAATCAAGAACAAACAAATTCTATATGAGAATAGTACAACATAAACACATGTATCAAACAGTGAGGCATGCGATTTCATCACTTTTTTTTCTAAAAATGAAGAAATGTCAGAAAAGAAAAGATAAGGGGAGAAGGGATACCCGCGGTGTGCTGACAGACTCCGACAGGGTTTGGAAATGATCCAAACCCACATGAATCAACAGCTCTCATCAAGAGCTGTTGACTCATGTAGCTTTGAACCATTGATTATTCTGAACCGACTTAGTAATAGGAAACTATGTTTTTCTGCCTTTCTTAGATCTGAAATCGAAGGGACTCGGGTGGATTTTTAGGGAAACTGATGGTGGGATGGGGTTAAGGGTGAGGAGAGGATCATAGGGCGGAAGTTTGGGTGGTTCGGATGTCGTCCGCCACTGGTAGGCGATTTTCGGTGGGCGGAACACGGTAGGAATCCTAGGCGGCTAGGGTTTCTTTAGAG
>ML411035.1:0-18125 GCA_005239525.1 Nicotiana knightiana | reverse complement strand
CCCGGAGTATAGACGAAAGTCATAACCGAGGGTTTAGAGGTTAGATTAGAGATAACGATACCTCGGGTGCAATCTAAAGTGAACTGTATTGCAATCTAGCTAGCGTAACTTGAGAGAGTGCGTTTAGTAAATTATCATAATTACTTGAGAGAGATTTATGATAGTTAGAGCTTTCATGATTGACAAAGATAGACAATTAAACTATAAGACATATCCAAGGAAGAATTCACCAACGGGGAAAAACCATAACCTTAGACCCTTTATTATCATTGTTACATTTAATTGTTAGTTAATTTCTAGTTTATTATTATTGATTGTAGAATTAGTTCAACATCACCAAATTGATATTCAAAGTCTTGAGAAACTTGATTTAGCAACAATTAAGTATTTTATAGACTCAATTGATACGTAAATTCCCTGTGGGATCGACTCTGGGCGTAATACCCCGGATTATATTTGCAACGCCCGCTTAGTCTTCTACAAGACATAGTTGAGCTTGATCAATGGGCGTGGTGTATAGGTGAGGTGGCGAGTATCTATGCACCACCCAATTTGCCTGTTAAGCATGATCCCTTTCCCGTTCCTAACTTAATTGATTCTTGTCTTAATTGTTCTATGTCCATTGTTGTTTCTATGACTACTTGGACTTGTTATTTTATTGTTAGATATTATTGTGGTTATTTTGGAAAGAGTATTGGTTGTTTAGCTGGATTCCTTGTGGTACAAAACGGTTGAGCTGTTTGGCATTGTTTTATATATATATATATATATATATATATATATATGTGCCTGTTGGTTTCATTTTTGATAATATTGAGGAAGTGATCAGGAATGCAGTTTAACTATTTTATGATTGTTGAGGTTTACATGATTGTTTGGTTTCAATTGATTGTTGCCAATTGTTGTGGCAAGTGTATTAAAAGTGTTGGTTGTTCTCTTGATTTTATCATGGTACATAAAGTCTGAGCTGGGTTGACAGCGTTACGGTGTTTACATATATTCTGGTTGGTTCTTATTGTGAAATGATATTGATTGAAGCTTACGAGCTATACTGTTTTCTGTTTGAAATTTGTTGAAATAAATTATTGTGAAAGGCTTGGCCTGAACTGTGAAAGCTTTTGATGAATAAGAAAAATTGGTGTGATAAGCGGGCTGTGATAAGATGGTTGTGATAAGGGTGGATAATTGATTGTGATATTGTGAATAGGTGGGATCGGGTTGCATGCCGCAACAAGACAATGATAAGGGAGAATATGCATGTTTTACTATTTATAAAATAAAGGCTGGAACACTCATTGTTTTATTGTCATTATTTCATACTCTGCTTTTACTATTATTTTAAAGTGAAACTTTTTCTGTTTACAATCTGTCGAGACATAAATATTGTGAAAGGCTTTGATTTGAAAGGCGGTGATAAGGGAGCTGTGACAAGGGGGTTGTGATAAGGAGGCTGTGATAAGGGTGGATAACTGGTTGTGATACGGGTGAATAAATTGATCGTGATACGGGTGAATAAATTGATATGATATGTCTGGTGGGATCGGGTTGCACGCCGCAACAAGAAGCAATAAGGGAGGACAATTATATTCTTAATGATTTTCAAAGAAAAACCAAGATTTGAAAACTACCATTTTATATCACTATTTTTCATATTTTGGCACTTCTTTTATTTAAAGTTAAAGTTTGGAAACTTGGAAATCATTTGAGAGGTTGTTATAGCTGAGGCCTGAAAAAGGCGAGTGAGTTATTTCATTGTTGTTGCAGTACTTAATTATTTGTTTAGATTTCCTTCTTGCTTTATATTTATTGTCTCAGTTATATTTTTCTTGTTCGTGCAGAATTATTTTATTGCGTTATGGTATATATTATTATCGCATGTTATATGTTGTTAATGCCGTCATAGCCTCGTCACCACTTCGTCGAGGTTAGACTCGACACTTACTCAGTACATGAGGTCAGTTGTACTGATACTACACTTTGTGCTCTTTTGCACAGATCCAGGTACCGGCCAACAATAATGATATTTATAGCAGCCGACCATTCCTTGTTCCAGAGAAATGAGGTATATCTTCCAACGTTCACAGATCCCGAGAGTCTTCTCCTATTTCCATAAACGCCATTTTATTTTATTCAGAACAACAACATTATTTCTTTAAACCCAGTATTTGTAGTATTCTTTAGTAGTTCGTGAATTGTGACACCAGATCCTGGGTAATCTTAGAGTTATTTATATAATTAGTTCGTGGTTCGTTTTTATTCAATTTTTTATTTTATCTTTGGAAATCATTTAAATTAAGTTTACTTTAGATTTATTTATTGATGTTTAAGAAGATAATCAAAGGAAGATAGCTACTTGAGTTCTAGCATTGGCTTGCCTAGAAAGTGCGGTATTAGGCGCCATCACGATCCCTAAAGTTGGGAATTTGGGTCGTTACAATTATAGCACAAGAGCATAAAATGAATATAATCCTTACCACTTTTCAAATAACTAGCCCACCACTCAAGTGTTAAAGCTTGGCCTAGTACACATTTTTTTTAATTTCTAAATCAATACATTTATAACTTCAATTAAGTAAGCCAGCACAACGAGTTCAAGTAGTTAAAATATTACATGATAAGATCCTACGCCCACCTCGACATAAGCATACTATAGCTACGTACGGACTCTCGTCACCTCGTGCGTACATAACACCCACAACTAGTTGCACATAACAATAAGTAACACCTAGGGGGTAGTTTCCCCCTCACATGGTTAGACAAGAGACTTACCTCGCTCCGAATTTCCATAGCCGCCTCCAACGCCACTCTAATACCTCAAACCGATGCTTGTCGATCCAAACTATGCATACAATGTGCAAACCAATCAAAATGTATACTCAAATGCTTGAAATTTAACAATTTATAAAAATTCCCTACTCTGCTCGATAAGTTGGCAGTGGGACCCACGTCTCAGAACCCGACAAAACTCATAAAATCCGACAACTCATTCAATTATGAGCTCAACCATACTAATTTTATTCAAATACGATTCCAAACCGGTATTGAAACTCGAAAATTCATTTTGTGAAATTATAGAAATTTCTTCCGATTTCTTCTTGAAAATAAATAATCTAACGCCAAAATGAAGATTAATCCATGAAATATAATAACAAATGAGTCAAGAATGCTTACCCCAAGTTTTGTGGTGAGATTCCTCTCCAAAATCGCTAAATCCCGAGGTTCCCGACTATAAATACAAAATAATGGCTCAAAGGTTTGAAACAGAGGACTTATAACACTACCCCGACTTCCTTCTTCGCGTTCGCGAGCCTCCCATCGCGTTCGTGATGAACAAAATTCTCAAAAGCTATTTCCAAACTCTTCTTAGACAGTCGCTAGTATAATGGTCATAACATTTTGTACAAAACACTAAATGACAAATGGATTGATTTTATGGAAACTAGACATCAACGGCTATAACTTTCATTCGTTTATCATCTCCCAATTCCTTTTTAGTTTGCGAGATATAAGCTTCCAAAGTCAGCCCTGTGCAGCATAGATTTCCAAACTCTTCCCGGACAGCCTATAATATATCCATCATAACTTTTTGTACACAACTCCAAATGACAAATGGTTTAACTTTATGAAACACAGAGACCAAGAGGTACAACTTTCAATTTTGGAGAATCTCTAGATCGTTAAAGATTGTGAGATATAAGCTTCCAAAGTCAGACAACGGACAACAAAAATTCCTTCTTCGCGAATGCGAGAGTCTCTTCATGAACGCGAATAACAAAGTCCCAACAGCAAAATCCTTCTTCGCTGACGCGAGAGGCTCCTTGCGAACGCGAAGAACAACACAAGACATCAAAAATCCAACATCCAAAGTAGCCCAAAATGATCTGTTAACACTCGAAATACATCTAAGGCCCCCGGGACCCCAACCAAATGTACCAACAAGTCCTAAAACATCATACAAACTTAGTCGAGGCTTCAAATCACATAAAACAGCGCTAAAAATACGAATTGCACCCCAATTCAAGCCTAATAACTAAAAAATTCCAACTTCTACATAACATATCAAATCAAGTCCGATTGACCTCAAATTATGCACACAAGTCATAAAAGACATAGTGCACCTATTCCAATTTCCATAATCACATTTCAACCCCGATATCAAAATGTCAACTCCCGGTCAGACATCCAAACCTTCAATTTTTAAATTTCTCCATTTCATGCCAAAATCAAATACGGACTTTCAAATAAATATCTGGGCACACTCATAAGTCCAAAATCACTATACAGAACTAATCACAGGCTCGACATCCCAAACATCATAAGTATTAGTAATATTTGCCGGAAAAGAAACGCTACCTTGTATTAGGTGGTGGCATTTTCTTATATATAAGGATAGTGATTTTAACCCTAGAAGTATATTGAGTAAGTGGGTTTTCCTAGAGATAAAAGGAAGAACAAGTTCATTGTTTAAAGCTACATATGAGGGGCATACGGGACCGAGACATAGATGGCTATTATTATCGATGATCAACCTACAACTCAATCCCGTACCTCTCAGATGTGATTTTGATCACTGAATGAACATTATATTATGCCTATTGATCTACTACTATATTGCTTACCCGAATGTGGATTTGGAGGTCCGTAGGTTATTTCGGGGACCTTTGGCGAAAGTTGGAAATGTGAAGGTTTTAGGGAAGTTTGACCATGAGTGGACTTTTTTATATCCGGTTCGGATTATGATTCCGAAAGTTGGAGTATGTCATCAACCAAATTCCTAACTCAGGTCGTGACGGCGCCCAACACTGGAGTCAGGCAAGCCAACACTAGTTCACTAACGAGGTTGCCTTATTTAATTGAATATTTGAATACTTGCCAAGTTTTAAGTTAAGAAATCGTTAAATGAAGTGGATAAGTGAGGCAACTTAATTTAATGTAACTCAAAAGTCATGTGCCAACATATACAGTATAGCAAAAATACTAGAAAGTCTACAACGTGAGCCAAGACCTAGTGTCACAAGTCTACAGACAACTAGTAGAATATACAGAACTAGACAAAATAAATGTGCTACTGTGTGGAGTAAATAGACAGAAATATCTAAAATGATAGAAAACTCCACAATGTTGTTGGGGATCGCTAAGAGGAGCAGCTCACCGTATAGTCAAGTCCGGAATATACTCTCAGTGACGAACACCGGTATGGTGACCAGATGCACCTCCCTCAGAACCTGTACAATTAAGTACAGAAGCGTAGCATGAGTACACATAAATAAATATGTACCCAGTGAGTATCCCGTCTAAACTCGAAGAAGTAGTGACGAGAGGTAGACGTGATACATACTAGGGTCAATAACAATAATATATATAAATGAATCTAGACATGATTAGTAGTCATGGAATGTCAAGAAGGCATAAAATATCAAGTGTGTAAACTTGCAATCCAACATCATATGTCAATTAACAATTATCATAAAGGCCCAACTTCCGTTCCACATGGAGTAATTTATTTAATAATAATAATAAGACTCTCAGTCAAATACATAGCACATAATATGCCGAGGCGTACGATCGAAGCGACGCAAAAATAAATCTGCATTGCCGAGGGTCGAACGGCTCGAACCATAGATGCATCTACTACCCCGCTCGCGAATCGATCATGCGATGCGGTTGACATAATTATAAGGCTACCCCACTCACGAATCATACATGCGACACGGGTGCTCATATAAATACACAGAATTATCAGAAAATTCAGTAATTAATCATGGACTATACTTGAAACCGAGATTTAAGAATTTAAAGTTGCACATAACTTCCTAACATTCTCATGCCAATTTCAAGGATAATAATAAGCTATAAATACATGTAGGGATTCAGGTAGGGCACATAAAGGCATGCGTGTGAGTCCTAAAGCTACCCGACACAACATAGTAGTAGCTACGCACGGACTCTCGTCACTTCGTGCGTGGGTAGCCCCCACAATTAAGGACTTAGCAATCATTTATAATCACCTATGGGGAAAATTCTCTCTTACAAGGTTGGAAAGGAGACTCACCTCGCGTAGAATCTACTTCTCGGGTCAAGAACGCGCCCGAAACTCCAAACTCGTCACCAAAGGACTCGAAACTAGTCAAATGTTGTATAAATACGTCAATATATACTCAAGAGTATGAAATTCTCCTACTAGCTTAGTTAATTCACCTTACTTTCAAAAATCCCAATATACACCCCCGGGCCCACATGCTTGGATTCCGGAAATTTTCGAAAAAAATACTCACCCATAACCTAAGGATCATTAATATATGATTTTTGTATGATTTCATGGTAAATATGTGGTGAAATTCCCTAAAATTCATCAACCCTAGGTTTTTACTCTAACCCTTGATTTATACTAATTAGGGTGTTAATCTACCTAAGAATTGATGTACTAAACCAACATTGAAGTGGAAATTACTTACCTCTTAGTGGCTAGGTCGAATACCCTCTTGTGAACTCTTAAAATCGCCTATGATGAAGAAGAAATGGTGAAAAATGACTAAGTCCCGTGTTTAAAAGAGCTCACTTCCTTTAGTGATCTCGCACCTGCGAGCCAAGGCTCGCACCTGCGGAAGTGGCCGAGGAGGCCAGGGATCTCACGTACGGAGGGAATCTCGCTCCTGCAGACACAGGTCCGCACCTGCAATCATGGAAATTCTCCCCTGGGGCTTCACCTGCGAGGCCTTGACCGCAGGAGCGGTCTCGCACCTGCGACTAGGCAACCGCACCTACGGTCACACCAGTTCAGGTGCACCAGCAACTGAAGCTGCTGGTTTTTGGCCCCGTTTTGTCTCTGGGAGGCACCTGAGCCCCTGTACAATTATACCAACAAGTCCTAAATCATATTACGGGCTCGCTCAAGCCTTCGAAACACCCAGGACAACGCTAAAACTCAAAATCACATCCCAAAACCCCTAGAATCAAAACTTAAGAACTTCAAGTTCTTGAATTCGGTTTCAATGCGCCGAACCGACCATACTACTCGGAATGACACCAAATTTTGCAGGCAAGTCATAAATGAAATAACTGAACTATTCCCGATCTCGAAATTCCGTTCGGACCTCGATAACACAAAAACACATTCCAAACCACCTTATGAACTTAAGGAAACTCTATTTTTGCTATTTGGCGTCGAAACACTCCCGGGTCATCAAAAACCCATTTCGGACATACATACAAGTCCGAAATCATCATACGAAGCTATTGGAACTGTCGAATCTCGATTCCGAGGCTGTTTACTAAAAATGTTGACCCAAGTCAAACTTGGCCTTAAAGGCCAACCTTAAGGAACCAAGTGTTCATTCCTATACCGCTCTAAACACTTCCGAATCCCAAACCACCCATCCCCGCAAGTCATAAATTTCTATAAGCCGCTACGGGAAGTCTTATTTTGGGGGAACGGGGCCCGAATACGCAAAAAGACCGGTCGGGTCGTTACATTTTCCACCTCTTAAATAAACGTTCGTCCTTGAACGGGTCTAGAATCATACCTGAAGTGCTGAATAAGTGTGTATATATGCTCTGCATGCTCTCGTCGGACTCCCAAGTCGCCTTCTCGAATGGTTGGCCCCTCCACTGGACCTTCACCGCAGAAACTCTCTTGGACCTAAACTGGCGGTCCTGTCTGTCAATAATAGCAACTGACTCCTCCTCGTAGCCCAATCTCTCATGTACCTGAAGAGTGCTGAAATCAACCACGTGAGACAAGTTGGCGTGATACCTCCGGAGCATGGATACATGAAAAATCGGATGAAATCCTGATAGACTGGGAGGTAAGGAAAGCTCATAAGCAACCTCTCCAACTCACCTCAATACCTCGAAATGACCTATAAACCTCGGGCTCATCTTGCCCTTCTTCCCGAATCTCATAATACCCTTCATCGGTGAAACCTTCAGCAGAACCTTATCTCCCTCCATAAATGATACATCACGTGCCTTCTGATTCGCGTAACTCTTATGTCTGGACTATGCTGTGCTGAGCCTCTCATGAATCAATTCACCTCCTCCAAGGCATCTCTTACCAAGTCCGTGCCATATAACTTAGCCTCGCCAGGCTCAAACCATCCAATAGGAGAACGACATCGCCGACCATATAAGGCCTCAAATGGGGCCATCTCGATGCTGGACTGATAACTATTATTGTAAGCAAACTCGGCCAAAGGAAAGAACTGGTCCCACTGACCTCCAAAGGAAATCACACATGCCCTGAGCATGTCCTCCAATATTTGAACTGTACGCTCCGACTGACCATCATTCTGCGGATGAAATGCTGTGCTGAGATCTATCTGAGTGCCCATCTTTCTGTGCAATGCTCTCCTGAAGTGCGAGGTGAACTGAGGACCTCGATCTAATATAATGGACACCGACACACCTTGCAACCGGACTATCTCCCGAATGTAGATCTGGGCTAGCCTCTCAGAAGTATAAGTGGTATCCATATGAATGAAATGTGCAGATTTGGTCAATCTATCCACAATGACCCAAACCGCGTCAACCTTCCACAAGGTCCGAGGAAACCCAACCACAAAGTCCATAATGATGCGCTCCCATTTCCACTCGGGAATGGGCATCTCCTGAAGTAGGCCTCCCGGCCTCTGGTGCTCGTACTTAACCTGCTGGCAATTAAGACACCTAGCCACATACTCCAAAATATCTTTCTTCATCCGCCTCCACCAGTAATGCTGCTTCAGATCACAGTACATCTTTGTAGCACTAGGATGAACAGAATACCGAGAATTGTGTGCCTCCTCAAGAATATTCTCCCTCAGGCCATCAACATTAGGAACACACAAACGACCCTGAAGTCTCAGAACACCATCCTCACCAATAGTAACCTCCTTGGCACCACCCTGAACCACTGCCTCCCATAGCTCTGCCAAGCATGGATCATCATACTGCCGGGCCTTAATCTCCCCCAATAACGAATACTGAGCAACTACATGTGCAAGAACTCGACGAGGCTCCGAAAGATCTAATCTCACCAAGCGATTAGCCAAGGACTAAATGTCCAAGGCTAGGGGTCTCTCCTATGCTGCAATATAATCCAAGCTACCAATACTCTCCGCCTTCCTACTCAAAGCATCTGCTAGCACATTCTCCTTGCCCGGATGATAAATAATGGTGATGTCATAATCCTTCAGCAACTCAAGCCACCTGCGCTGCCTCAAATTAAGATCCCTCTACTTGAACAAGTGATGCAAGCTGCGGTGGTCTGTATAAACCTCATAAGACACCCCATACAAGTAATGCCTCCAAATCTTAAGAGCATGAACAATCGCCGCCAACTCCAGATCGTGCACATGGTAATTCTTCTCATGAACCTTCAGATGGAGCGAAGCATAGGCAATAACTCTCCCCTCCTGTATCAACACACACCCCAAGCCAACGCGTGAAGCGTTGCAATACACTGTATACATCCTAGAATCGGAAGACAATAACAGAACTGGTGAACTTAGCATATAGCTTCTATTCTCGCAAGGTCTGGAGCACAACTCTCAAATGCTGCTCGTGCTCTCCCAGGCTATGTGAGTAAATCAAAATGTAATCAATGAAAATGATGACAAAAGAATCAATATACGGCCTGAACACCCTGTTCATCAAGTCCATAAATGCTGTTGGGGCATTAGTTAAGCCAAAGGACATCACCAGGAACTCATAGTGGCCATATCTCGTACAAAAAGTAGTCTTCGAAACGTCTGAGGCCCGAATCTTCAACTGATGGTATCCCGATCTCAAGTCAATCTTAGAAAACACCCGAGCACCTTGCAACTGGTCCAACAAATCATCGATGAGTGGCAATGGATACTTGTTCTTAATGGTAACTTTGTTAAACTGGCCGTAATCAATACACATCCGCATAGACCCATCCTTTTTCTTCACGAATAGAATTGGAGCACCCCACGGTGATACACTCGGTCTGATAAACCCCTTATCCTACAACTTCTCAAGCTGCTCCTTCAACTCCTTCAAATCCTTAGGAGCTATACAGTACGGGGGAATGGAAATAGGCTGAGTATCTGGAGCTAAATCAATGCAAAAATCAATGTCACGATCCGGAGGCATGCCCGAAAGGTATGAAGTAAATACATCAACAAACTCTCGAACAACTGGCACTGAATCAATAGTCGGAGACTTGGAGGTGGTGTCCCGCACATAAGCAACTTGACCATATGTCGAGCCTTCAGGAAGGAAATAACTCTACTGGCTGCACTAACTGAGGAACCTCTCCACTCCAGCTTAGGCAACTCAGGCATGGCCAAAGTAACCATCTTGGCATGGAAATCCAAGATGGCATGATGAGGAGATAGCCAATCCATGCTCAGGATAATCTCAAAATCAACCATATCGAGCAATAGGAGGTCCGCTCTAGTCTTGAACCCACAAAATATAATCACACAGGACTGATAAATTCGGTCTACCACTACAAAATCACCTACGGGAGTGGACACATAAATAGGAGAACCCAAGGAATCACGAGGAACATCCAGAAAACAAGCAAATAGAGCTGATACATATGAATAAGTTGATCCTGGATCAAATAGCACTGATGCCTCCCTACCAGATTTTGAAATAGTACCTGTGATCACAGTGTCTGAGGCCACTGTATCTGCTCGGGCTGGAATAACATAGAATCTGGCTGGTGTACCTGAAGACTGACCTCCGCTGGACTGAATAGGGACTAGCTGAGCTCCACCTACCTGGACCCCACCTCTGGGACGACCTTTACCAACCTGTCCCCCCACCTATGGGTGGACGAGGCGCCGGTGCTGAGCATGTAGGCTGGTAACTCTACTAAATAGCCTTGCCCCGAAGTCTGGGACAAGTCCTCCTCATATGTCCTCAATCCCCATACTCATAATATCTCACTGGTGGCACGACCTTCCGCCCTGAAGAAGAACCCTAGATAGCTGGGGGACGGTGAGAATCCTCTGGCATAGCACTGAAGTAAGGACTAGAAGGCCCCTGATGACCTGAATACCCACCGGAGGAACCCTGAATGGCCAGTGGACGGTAAGAACTCTTCGGCATGGCGCTGAAATAAGGTCTCACTGGAACACCACGGGGAGGTGGTGGAGGATCTTAATATGGAGGCCTGCTGGGCTGGCCTCTACTAAACTGACCTCTACCCCTAGCTGGGACACCTCTAAAATCTTTAGAAAATCTAACTCTCTTTTCCTCCTGACCCTGCTCTATGCCCCTCGATCGGTAACCCTCAATCCGACGAGCTATCTCAACCACAAGCTGATAAGGAGTACCATCTCCACTTCTTGGGCCATGTTGGACCTAATACCTAAGTGTAGCCCAGCTTTAAACCTCCTCACCCTCTCAGCATCAGTAGGAAGTATCATAAGGGCATGACGAGACAACTCTAAAAACCTGGCCTCGTAGTCGGTCACTGACATCTGCCCTGCTCCAGCTGCTCAAACTGATACCGCAGCTCTTCCCTCTCGGTGGGTGGAATATACCAATCCAGGAACAGCTGAGTGAACTGCTCCCATATGATAGGAGGGGAACCTGCTGTCCTACCATGAATATATGACTTCCACCACTTGCGGGCCCTAACCTCTAGCTGAAAAGTAGTGAAATCGACTCCATGGGACTCCAAAAGGAGAAGCTCACCGTGTAGTCACTGGGGATCGCCAAGAGGAGAGGCTCACCGTGTAGTCAAGTCCGGAATATACTCTCTGTGACGAACATTGGTATGGTGACCAGATGCACCAGCCTCAGAACCTGTACAATTAAGTACATAAGCGTAACATGAGTACATATAAACAAATATGTACCCAGTAAGTATCCCGTCTAAACTCGAAGAAGTAGTGACGAGAGGTAGACGTGATACATACTAGGGTCAATAACAATAATATATATAAATGAATCTAGACAGGATTAGTAGTCATGGAAAGTCAAGAAGGCATAAAATATCAAGTGTGTAAACTTGCAATCTAACATCATATGTCAATTAACAATTATCATAAAGTCCCAAGTTCCCTTACACATGGAGCAATTTATTTAATAATAATAATAAGACTCTCAATCAAATACATAGCACATAATATGCCGAGGCGTACGACCGAAGTGACGCAAAAATAAATGTGCATTGCCGAGGGTCGAACGGCTCGAACCATAGATGCATCTATTACCCCGCTCGCGAATCGATCATACGACGCGGTTGACATAATTATAAGGCTACCCTGCTCACGAATCATACATGCGACACGGGTGCTCATATACATACACAGAATTATCAGGAAATTCAGGAATTAATCATGGACTATACTTGAAAAAGAGATTTAAGAATTTAAAGTTGCACATAACTTCCTAACATTCTCTTGCAAATTTCAAGGATAATAATAAGCTAGAAATACATGTAGGGATTCAGGTAGGGCACATAAAGGCATGCTTGTGAGTCCTAAAGCTACCCGACACAACATAGTAGTAGCTACGCACGGACTCTCGTCACTTCGTGCGTGGGTAGCCCCCGCAATTAAGGACTTTACAATCATTTATAATCACTTATGGGGAAAATTCCCTCTTACAAGGTTGGAAAGGAGACTCACCTCACGTAGAATCTACTTCTAGGGTCAAGAACGCGCTTGAAACTCCAAACTCGTCACCAAAGGACTCGAAACTAGTCAAATGTTGTATAAATACGTCAATATATACTCAAGAGTATGAAATTCTCCTACTAGCTTAGTTAATTCACCTTACTTTGAAAAATCCCAAAATACGCCCCCAGGCTCACATGCTCGGATTTCGGAAATTTTTGAAGAAAACACTCACCCATAACCTAAGGATCATTAATATACGATTTTTGTATGATTTCATGGTAAATAAGTGGTGAAATTATCTAAAATTCATCAACCCTAGGTTTTTACTCTAACCCTTGATTTATACTAATTAGGGTGTTAATCTACCTAAGAATTGATGTACTAAACCAACATTGAAGTGGAAATTACTTACCTCTTAGTGGCTTGGTCGAATACCCTCTTGTGAGCTCTCAAAATCGCCTATGGTGAAGAAGAAATGGTGAAAAATGGCTAGTCCCGTGGTTAAAAGAGCTCACTGCCTTTAGTGATCTCGCACCTGCGGCTCAAGGACCGCACCTGCGAGCCAAGGCTCGCACCTACGGAAGTGGCTGAGGAGGCCAGGGATCGCACCTGCGGAGGGAATCTCGCTCATGCGGATCCGTTCCTGCGGACACAGGTCCACACCTGCGATCTTGGACCTTCTCCCCTGGGGCCGCACCTGCGAGGCCTTGACCGCATGAGGGGTCTCGCACCTGCGACTGGGCAACCGCACCTGCGGTCACACCAGTTCAGGTGCACCAGCAGCTGAAGCTGCTGGTTTTTGGCCCCGTTTGGTCTCCGGGAGGCACCTGGGCCAACCTGAGCCCCCGTCCAATTATACCAACAAGTCCTAATTCATATTACAAACTCGCTCGAGCCTTCGAAACACCCAGAACAATGCTAAAACTCAAAATCACACCTCAAAACCCCTAGAATCAAAACTTAAGAACTTCAAGTTGTTGAATTCAGTTTCAATGCGCCGAACCGACCTATACTACTCGGAATGACACCAAATTTTGTAGGCAAGTCATAAATGACATAACAGAACTATTACCGATCTCGAAATTCCGTTCGGACCTCAATAACACAAAAACACGTTCCAAAACACCTTATGAACTTAGGAAACTCTATTTTCGCTATTTCGCGTCGAAACGCTCCCGGGTCATCCAAAACTCATTCCGGACATACGCACAAGTCTGAAATCATCATACAAAGCTACTGGAACCGTCAAATATTTATTCCGAGGTCGTTTACTAAAAATATTGACCGAAGTCAAACTTGGCTTTAAAGGCCAACCTTAAAGAACCAAGTGTTCCTATACTGCTTTAAACACTTCCGAATCCCGAACCACCCATCCCCGCAAGTCATAAATCTCTATAAGCTGCTACGGGAAGGAGGATTTGGCTTATGGGATTTTGTTCTTCGCTTTTGCGAAGAGACTTCTCGCGTTCAGGAAGAAGGAAATCTCTATTACACAGGTCTGACTTCGGAGGCTCATATCTTGAAATCTATAAAAGAAATTTGGAGATGATTTAAACAACGAAAGTTTAACCCTTTGTTTCTAGTTTTCAGAAAGGTAAACCATTTAGAATTTGGATTTGTGAAGAAAAAGTTATGGCTAGTACACTACAGGCTGTCCGCGGAATGAAGAAGAAATTTGTGTAGCATAGGGCTTACTTTGGCAGCTTATATATCAAAATTTATAAGGAATTGGGCAATGACCAAAACATGAAAATTGTAGATCTTGGTGTCAATCTTTTAGAAAGTTAAACCATTTGTCATTTGGAGTTTTGTACAAAACCTTTTGGCCATTATACTAGAGGCTATCTGAGAAGAGTTTGTAAATGGCTTTTGAGGATTTTGTTCACTGTGAACGTGATGGGGGACTCGTGAACGAGAAGAAGGGTCGCCTGGGAAGTATATAAGCTTACAAAATGGGCTGGTTCATTTCATCTCATTTCCTCTATGGGAACCGACCTATGAATGATTTTGGAATTTTATCTTCATCATCCATGTCAAGGTAAGTGATTGCCACATATTACAAGCTAAATACTTGGATTATATAGATTTTAACATGGAAATTCATGGAAAATTAGTGGAAATTAGGTTTTTGGTAGAAAACCTAGAAATTGGTATCTCTGGATTTTGACCACAAATTTTGGCATGGAATTGAAAATAAATTATATATTTGAGTTCGTGATGTTATGGGTAATGTTTATCTTTGAAATTTTTTGGAATCTGGGCACGTGGGCCCGAGGGTTGATTTTATCTACATTTCGAGCGAAGTTAGAAATTATTGAAAATTGGATTATAATAAGTATTGGAGTATATATTTGTGGATTTGGGCATTGGTTTGAGTTGTTGGAAAGGCTTGGGAGCCGGCTATGGAACTTCAGAGCGAGGTAAGTCTCGTTTCTAGCCTTGTAAGAGGGAAATAACCCCATAGATGAATTGCGTTAATATGTGCTTCTATTCATGGGGGCTATGTACGCACGAGGTGACGAGAATTCGTACATAGCAACTAATTATGCCTATGTCCGAGTAATTTTAGCTTTACACCATGCCTTGTTGATACCGTTATTTTATTATGTTTATTATTTGCCCTGAAAAGAATTGAGATCGAGTATGCTTATTAAATGACTTGACAAGAGTTGAAATTGAGGATTTCGAGACTTGAAAGTTATCAGTTGAAAGTAGTATTTTTGAAAAATAATTGAAGAATATTATAATAACTTAAGAAATCAATGTGCAACCACGCCGCAAATATATTCCGCGAGCGGGGTAAATTTTCACTACTCTCATAGGATCGGTTCGTTCGCTCGGCAGGTTAATAGATGCATCTATGGTTCGTGCCGTTCGACCCTCGGTAGTGCACAATTTATATTTATATGTTGTTTCGTGTCGTTCGACCCTCGGCAGTGCACAATTTATATTTATATGTTGGATCGGGCCATACGACCTCGGCATGACATGCCCATGATAACTCTTTCTAACTAATAATAATTGACATTGCTTTATTGGCTTGGGTATAAATTGTTAAATGATGAAAAATTAATTTGGGAATTTCTATTAGTAAAGAGAATTTTTGTTTATTTTCGATTATTGAATTTTCAGGTATGTTATGTATTCCATGCTTAAACATAATATCGGCATTTTATAGTTAGCCCATAGTAAGTGTCGGAGTCGACCCCTCGTCACTACTTCTTCGAGGTTATACTGGATACTTACTGGGTACGCGTTGATTTACGTACTCATACTACACTTGCTGCACATTTTTATGCAGGTGCATATATGTCTAGTGGCCTTGTGGACGCATATGTGTGGTTGATGTGTGAACTTAGGTGAGCTGCATCCTATGTTACGAGCCACAGCCATCACAGTCTCTTTCAGAGTCATGTATACATTTTCAGTCTAATTTGTATTCCGGACAGATATACTATTTTATCTCACTCCCTAGGTGATGCCCATGCATTTGTTACACCGGGTTTTGGGGCATTTATGGGTTGTTCGGTATTGTAATTGTAAAAATATTATCATTTACTCTGTGAATTTTTTCACTTATCATCTAATCCAGGGAAATTATGATTTCAGAAGAACTAAAATGAGAGCTAAGTTAATTATTTATTTTTGACTTATCTTGACAGTGGTGTTAGACACTATCACAATCTTTAATGAATTTTGAGTCCTGACTTTGGGAATCGCCTTTACCCCTCGGGAGACTTGATCCAAAGAATAAGGAAGAAAGTTTTACTTGAGCTATAAAAAATAGACCAATTTGATTTTTTGTTGGTGGATTTAATTAATTCGTCACACTAAATGTCAGTGTAGTTTGCAGCTTTCTGCATATAGTTGCCGCCTAAATTTGGGTAAGGTTATCTAACTTCAAGGATAGTATAATAAGTATTGCAAGAAAATTTAACATAGTGTTCCCTCTTTTTAACTTTATGTGACTCAGTTGATATTTGAAAAGTCAAAGAAATTCCTTTTATCATCTTTTTGCAAATATTTTTTAAGTATTTTGAATTACTAACAATTATAATTTATAACACTTTTTGCATACTTTCTAAATATGTAAATTTATTTTAACATATTTAGTAATTCTATGTCAGAATTCACATTGAAAATTAGTCGGTTAACCCTCATACGCTAGTTAGGGGCGGATCTACACATTAAATTTGGGTGATCGAGCACCCAATAACCTTGACTCACAATTTATATCCTTGTTACTACCAATGCCTTTACTCATTTTGGTCGGTATTTGTGACGTCAAACGGTCAAACATCTTTTAACAATATCGATTGAAATTTTCGACCGAAAATAGAACTTGTTCGTATGTTTAGACGGGGTCTTGGGGGCCTCTGGAGTGTTTCGGATGGGCTACAAGTCAATTTCTTCTATTTTTGAATTGTTGTTTCTGTTTTCTGGTGTTCTTCTTTGCGTTCGCGAAACTTCTTTCGCGTTCGCGAAGTGTCTCTATTGACCGCCTTAATTTCCTTCTTTGCGTTCGTGTAGTATGCCTCGCGATCGGGTAGCTCTGCACATTTACTTCATTGTGTTTGCGTCCTCCATTCCGCATTCGCATAGTAGAAATTAGGCCCTAAGCACTGGTGGTCGTTACTCTTCGCGTCAGTGTGTTTCCCTACGCATTCACATAGGTTCTCGTCTTTTCTTCTCCACGTTCGCGAGCGTGTCTTCGCATTCGCAAATGTCACGTCCCGAAATCCCATCATCGGGCCGTCATGGCGTCTAACGTTGAACCTGCTAGACAAGCCAACATGAATAAATAAACTAGCATATTAACATCAATTTAATAGGATAAACTAAACAGTTCACAATTTAACAGCGGAAATAATATGGTTTCAAGCTAAATAAGGACAACATAATACAACAACGCGTAAACTTTTTCTCAAAACCTGGAGTCACAAACTCATGAACTGTCTATAAGAGTGCTAAATACAAGTCTGGAAGGAAATACATGTCTGCCTCTGAAGCTAGAGGAAAAAGAAGAAGACAGAATCAAAGACAAAAGGGATGGAAGAGACGCCAAGGCCCACGAACGCCAGCGGGTATACCTTGAAGCCTCTATGATAAGCTGGAAGACACTCCCACTAATGATGTCCTCCGGGTCCGGCTGCGTAATCTGCACAACATAAAGAAGTGCAGGTGTAGCATCAGTACAACCGACCCCATGTACTGAGTAAGTGCCGAGTCTAACCTCGGCGAAGTAATGATGAGGCTAAGACACGACAACAAAGTGTACCTGTGCAGTTCAATAATATAGCAGAAACTAAACAAGAATACAATTACAGGGAAAACATGCTGGGGGTAAGAGATAGCAAATACTGAAATGACAGAAACGAAGAAACAGTCTGAAATATCTGAAAATACTAATGGGAAATGACAACACAGATTAAACAGTAAAGGCTGTGGCACGGCATGTCCCATCGTGCATAATAACAATGTAAAATACGGCACGGAATGTCTCCTCGTGCATAATCAATATAAACACGGCACAGAATGTCCCCT
>ML411032.1:6194-55546 GCA_005239525.1 Nicotiana knightiana | reverse complement strand
ACCCATGCCCTTTCGGACCAGTACCTGAAACTGGCGCCTTAGACCAACTCGGCCATCTTGACAGTGGCTTTAAGTTGCTGAAATTATTTACAAGTAAATTTATTTTTCTAATCAGCAAAAACTCTTCTGTCACCTTTGGTTCAGTGTTTGACCTCAAACATGTAACAGCACTTCAGTTCAGCTGGAGTAGTAATTAGTAACTTGAGTTTAAAGGAAAAAAGAATAAAATAATTATGAGGAGAACATAAAGAAATAGTAAAGCTTGAGTCTCAAGCATAATTGTTTTTTTCCATCATTATTATTTGAGAATGCTGTCCTTTTCCTAAAAGGTGAGGAGCTAATTAGGACTAGTAGAAGAAGACAGAAAACTCCTGCATCAGCATTCACACCACTGGTTTTTGCTTCTCTACAGGCTTTTGTAGTCATTTCGAGGCTTCTAACTCAGAGGACTTTATATTACTTTCATCTTTAGCATGAGTACAAGAGACTGTTTATGAAGAAAAATGCACAGCCATGCGGATTTAGGACGGATTCTATGATTCAAATGAGTTCATTATTTTTTAATCGAACTATCTATACATATGCAAAAAAAGAATGTAATGTATGCATATGCTAAAATCACATTCGTTTTTCAACTCACTGACTCTAAATCCTAAAAGCGGCTCTGTATTCAGGCACCACATCCTCCCCCACAACCTGCACCACAGCCTGCTGCGCATCCTGCTCCTCCATAGGCACTTGATTCTGCTGCTGCTGATTTATCTCTTTGCACTGCCCCTTGTGCACATGACAAGGTTATAAACGTTACGACGAATACCGCAGCCAAAATTCCCAAGAATGTTAAAAAAACATTAGTGCCAAGATTACCAAAGCCTTCACCGTCAATCAAAATGCTTAATTCTCTTGCCATCTTTTCTCTTCAATCTGTTGTGTGTGTGATTGTTTTTATTTCTTGGTGTGGAAATGAAGGCAGGGTAGGAGAACTTATAGTTGTTCCAAAGGCCAAATTCATGTAAATTGACCCTTCTTTTCTTGCTAAAATATGTCTCTCTAAGTCATGTCTAAACTTTATATATATGTCATGTTTCTCTATTTCAAGACTTAAGATGGTGGGTCAACACAGCCCACTATCAAGATTTGGAGTCTTCAGATCCCACTCTTCTTTGTCACTTTCTATGATGTGTGAGAAAGATAGCATCACAGTTATAAGCCCATTAGTTTGACACCTCAATTCCAAATTAACAAGAGTCGGCTATATCCATTTTGCTTTATTTGGACGCATTTAAATTAAATCTCACACTTTCTTAGCAAACTTAATGCTAATACTTCAATTTTAATTAATTCGTATTTCCTACATGAATACTTTGCCTTGACTAAGAGTTTGTTTGGCCAAATTTTTTTCTTGGTAAAAAGTGTTTTTTTCTCCCAAAGTTAAGATGTTTGACCAAATTTTTTGTAGGAAAAATAGAAAAACACTTTTGAGAAAAACACACGTAGAAGCACTTTTTAAAAGCTTGACCAAATATTAATTGCTGCTCAAAAATACTTTTCAAATTGATTAGACAAACACAAAATGATTTTCACCAAAATTATTTTTAAAAAAAAATAATTCTAAAAAAAACACTTCTCAAAATAAACAGATTTTAGAAGATTGGCCAAAGAGACTATAAATAGCCGTTGATTTCGGAAGATGAAAATTCCTTTGAGATAACTTGACTTCATGTGATTTTAAGTGTTCCATAATGCAGCTAAACGGCGATTAATATTTCTTGCCCAATTAATTATACAGTAAGTACTGGATTTGCATCAAATTAGAATATTTAATTATAAATTTTGCTAATTCTCATCTTGGGTAGGTTGTAATTAGTCTGATCTAATCCTTAAATTAGTGCACATAAAGCCAGCATTCACTAGATTAGATTAGTGGAAGAATTTATTAGTGCAATAATTCAGTTATTTAACTAAAAAGAGAACAATCTTTCAGAATTTGTCACACGTTTCCTCTGGTTGTTGAGGTTGATCTAATACTCCAACTAACATGACTGTTTCCATAAAGCACAGACAAACTTTGTGGAGTATTAAAATTCTCTTTTTCTATTTCTCTCATAGTGCTACTGAATCTGTGTGCCTATAGTAGATCTCTTCTTAATGTCAAAATAGTACCACAACGTTGAGTGGTTGGAACAAGAAACACATCACAACCTCTCATGTATATATCAATAGGCCAAAAACTATTAGGTTATGCGTGCCGAACTCATAATTTTAACATTACGTCTGTCCTGATGGCGTTTGATGCGAAACTCGATGGATAATGAACAAACTTTTCTATCAGCTTTCTGCACTTAAGTATAGACTTATATATATAATAGGGTTTCAACTCGTGACTAACTCGCATATCGTGCACTGCGCTCTTACCACTAGATCAAAACCTTAGGTCCATTACGAGGTCGTAATGGTTTTATATAGTCTATTATTAGTCATCCTACTGTTGTTGCCAATTCATATCCATAGGTAGAGCTCTTTGTTCTTCTCCCTTTTTTTCTTCACATTTCATAAGATGTACAATTGCATTAATCAATTATCCTGTACATTGATGATCACATTGCAAATTATTATTTTGGACGTCAAGAAAACAAGAGTAGTCCACATTTAAATTTTGTACTTAATTCATCCTATTTCTCCTTTCTCTCTTTGGCTGGTCCTCTGGGTATTTTGCCCAGAAAATCTGCATTAAACTTCTTCCACATTTTTCTCATCTGCCTCTTCAATCTATATGCAATATCGTCGACTTCTTCCTCATATTTCTCATAAAGGAATGGGAGAGTTTCCACACAAAGCAAACCTTGTAGACAATATTCAAAGAAAAAGTTTAAAAAGCGAGAGATTAATAATGTTACTAATAGAAGAATGAGAAATAGCTAAAACAAATCTTACCAAAAAACAAAAGGTTCAAGGTGCTGATATAGTTTCCAAATACTGAGAGTATATAGAGAGAAATGATGGCCTAAAACATTAAAAAAAGGAGTAGATAAGTATAAAATGCATTGAAATGAAGGACATGAATTAGTAATTTTATGTGGCTAAATTGATTCATAATACCAGAAAGAAGAGCTTTGCATCATTTCCACATGCGACAAAGTGAAATATGGAGAGGAAATTGTTGAACTTCTTGTGTAAGATTGAAGCAACATCTTCAAATGTAGTATATTGTAATATGTCCTCGGGAATTCTTGGAGGTGTCCTGAACATGTTTTGAGCATCAATGAATCATATGTATATACAAAGGCAGAACATAGACATATAAGCAAAAAGTCACAAATTTTTTGATAAGTATTAAATTCTGAACCCATAATTTCGGAAGTGTAATAGGTTCCGTCAGTGGCTTATGCACAAATTTTCGTAAGCAGTATCAATATTTGAAAAAGTGAACAAATGAATAAATTAATGTAACGACAAGCGATGTAATTTTTTATATTTTACCTAATATCTTAATTTTATTTATTATATATACATATAGATTACAAAAAAAATTAGACGAACGTGACACCGCTTCAAGCAGGGTGCCTACGCCCCTGCATTCAGTGGTAAAAACTTAAAGATTCAACCTATTGAATTTAAATCATGAATCCACTTCTACGTGTGTATATATATATATGAAATGTAGATCTTGATGAGGAAGAGATATTTTCATTCGTAGCAAGGGGAAATAAGAAGAATACCAGCCAAAGATATCTGCACCAGCAGACCAAATGAAGACTATTAACATAGTGGTGATAGAGACATGACAGAGGAGAGTCACAAAGGTATAATCCACAACCTCAAAAAGAAACCACATTACTGCAACTGCAATTAGAATTGCTGCAGAAAATCTTTTGTCTCTCCATAATAGTATGTCCGCGCCTGCATCACTTAAAAAATTTTAGTCCATGGGGTAATTAACCAATCAAAAAAAGGGCAGCTCGGTGCACTAAGCTCTTGCTATGCACGGGGTCCGGAGAAGGGTCGGACCTCAAGGGTCTATTGTACGTAGCCTTATCCTGCATTTCTGCAAGAGACTGTTTCCACGGCTTGAACTCATGACCACCTGGTCACTTGGCAACAACTTTACCGATTACGCCAAGACCCCCCTTCAATTAATCAATCACATAATCAAAAAAATTGAAAAGTTAGCAATTTCTTGATCTGGTACCTCTTCCTCCTCCTAGAACAGAATGAATAGGCCTTTGGCGACCCAAAAGTTTTGATCTTGGTGCAAGATCATTATCAGAATCATATGAATAAGAAGCCATGCTTACAGAAATATTAGGAAATGTGGCTGTAAATCATGTATATTAGCAAAATAAGGTTTAAATAAGTCTGTTAAGGTACTAAACTTAGTGGCCAAGAAACTAGGAAAGAGGAAAAGAAAAGAATTTCTTGAGCATAGAGTTTGCACTTTGCAGCTAGCTTTCTGTTCCCGCTACTATACAGAAATCTGTTTAACTTTTGCTACATACTGTTAGTGGCATGCATCTTCTATGCTTTTCGTTTGGCAAACTTTTAGAATCTCTTAATCATTTAGCTAGCTTTATGTACACTACATTACTTGGAGAATATTCTCATAAATTGCTACAGAAAGACCAAGTATTTCAGTAGATCTCTGCTTTCAACTTTCAACTTAAGGATTTGGATATCATGCTTTTTCTCATCACCCTCACTACAAGAAAACCTTAAATTACATGGAGATTTTACTTAGAAATTTTTTCCTCACATAATTCCTGCAAATTTTCATGCGAAAATCTAATAATTCCTACATTCTAGAATATTTACCTGCCAATTAGATTTTCCCAGGTAAATCCGCAAATAAATTTGGCGCCAATATATTACCTGGAGATTTATCTGGGAAAATAAATTTTGGGATTTGTATGAATCATGAGGTCATTATACTAGCTTCCAATATGTATACGGTTAAAACCGGGCTCATCCGATTTTGTTTGATTAATCGAGACCAGGTTGGTAGGCCGAGTATCAGTCCTGTGTTATATTAGACCGAGACATGAAGGTGCGATACCAAGTTCTGGATTTGAAGTACTAATCGAGACCGAGACCAGCCAAGATTGAGACCAAACGGGATAGACACCAAGCGAGACAGAAGAAAGCCTACTAACGAAAAGCCGAGATATCCGTGATCGGGCAAGAATCGTGGCGGAAATCTCGGCACGAATCAAATCAAGAACGATTATTTAGCCAATCATGAGATTTTCTTCTGTATTTAGAATTATACCATAAGTAGAATTCCTATACTATTGATCACGCTCAACTATGTCTTCTATAAAGACTAAACGGGCGTTGCAAATATAATCCTGGGGTATTTTGCCCAGAGTCGATCCCTCAGGGAATTGACGTATCAAGCACGCTGTTTAAATTAGTACTCAGCTGTCACCTGATGTTGTTTAAGTTACTAATACTAAATATTAAAAGTAAAGATTAACTATACTAAGGTATAAACACTTGTAATAAAATCTAAGGTTATAGTTTCCCCCGCTGGTGAACTTACTTCTCGGATATTCGTATAGCTTGATTAATCGTCTCTATCAATCATGAACGCTCTATCTACCATAAATCTCTCTCAAGTAATTATGATAATTTACTAGACGCACTCTCTCAAGTTACGCTAGCTAGATTGCATTACAGTTCACTTAGATTGCACCCGAAGTATCGTTATCTCTAATCCAACCTCTAAACCCTCGGTTATGACTTTCGTCTATACTCTGGGAGTGGTGTTGTTCAAACAATTACCTAAATATGCACTCTCTCTCAAGTAGATACATAATAAATAGGCACAGCTAATTGAGGGCCCTTCAATCAACTACAACAAGAACGTAGTTGAACAAATAGAGTTTAATCAACCAATCAAAGCTATATTAATATCACAATAAGTTTATTCCCCAACGGGTTCCACACGAAATTAGCTAAACAAATTCATAAGAATAAAATCTAAAACAACTAGCATAATTAAACTACAAAGTAAGGAAGAAAATATGTACAAATTGATGTTTTGCCTTCGATTCACTCTAAACTCGAATCTCTGTGTATCCCTGTGAATCTCTCTCTGTAGTTGTGTTTTAGGAGTCTATTTATAGGTTTAGGGTGAACCCTAACCGTGTAGGAGACTTCTAGTTCAATTAGAAAACACTTAAACCCGTCAAAACTCAATTTCTGGCCGAACTGGGGACCTGGCGTTTGGACCCAATCGCCTGGCTAACGCCAGGCCAGGGTTGGCGTTTTAGCCCAAACGCCTGGCTAACGCCAGGGTGGGGCTGGCGTTTCAGCCCAAACGCCTGGCTAACGCCAGGCAGGGTCAGTGTGTTTGGCTCTGTCGCCCGGCTATCGCCCGGGTGTCTCCTTTCGCGTATTTTTCGACGTATTTGCATCCTTTTAGCTCCGTTTCCATCTCCACTTCACCTACACATGAAATAACTCCATTAAGCACATAACAAGTGTAATTTTATCATTAATGCGCATAAAATGTAAGGTATATCACATGTTAAACTATGCAATTTAGTCTCGCATCAACTATATAAAGGGGGGGGGGGTTTCTAATCATTTATAATAATTTAATTCTCACATAACAAAGCAATACAAATACATTTTTCTCTCTTAAGCTCTCTTGTTCTTCAGTGCAATACTTCTTAATTATACATTCAGCCGGTTCGAGGGCGATCTAGCTCGAGGGACAAGTTGCACTTTATACTAGTTTGCTTTATTTTACAGTTAATTACTAACATTAGTTCTCGTGTTTCTCAATTGGTGCCAAGTGAGATCACATATCCTTAAAACCACTTATAGATTTAATTGTATCCGATTTTAAGGGTAAACAATTTGGCGCCAACCGTGGAGCTAAGGATAATAGTGATTGCCTGATACTAATTCTTATAACACACACTACTTTACGCTTGTTCTCGTAAGTATTTTTGATTTCAGGATCAATATGTCGAACTCTCAAACAATACCCACACACGCCGACAACGGCCTTGGTTTTCATGGGGAAAACGACAATATAGCCGCTCTAGGGATCGAAGTACCTCAAGCTGACCTCGAGGGAGTACCGGCTGTAGACCCCATCGACGTCAGTTTCCATGTTGCCCTAAATGCGAATCTAGGCGTCGATCCTGAAAATAGCGTCCCCAGAGATGTTCGATCAGCCAGTCAGAATACATAGGGCGGCGAAGACGTGGAGTCATCCTTTGATTAATATTTGAAATGTTGCAGGCTCAACAAGCTTCCATATCGCAACTCTACAATCAGAACCACACACCGAGTAGGGCAGAACCCGAGCCCTCACCAGAAGTTGTTCACAAGGCCGAACCAGTACCAGAGAGGCCAAACGTGAATGAATTGGGGACTGAATATTATGAAAATGTTGGAGGAGCTCACGAGGCGAATTGAATCAGGAGAGAAGAAGATTGAAGCAAATTACAAAACAGTGGAAACGTATAACTCCCGAGTTGATCAAATTCCGGGGGCACCACCGATTCTGAAGGGTTTGGACTCAAAGAAGTTCGTACAAAAGCCTTTCCCCCCGAGTGTGGCTCCTAAGCCCATTCCAAAGAAATTTCGCATGCCAGAAATTCTCAAGTGTAATGGAACTACCGAACCCAATGAGCATGTCACTTCTTACACATGCGCAATAAAAGGGAACGATTTAGAAGATGATGAGACTGAGTCCGTTCTGCTGAAGAAGTTCGGAGAAACTTTATCGAAGAGCGTGATGATCTGGTACCATAATTTGCCGCCCAAATCCATTGATTCCTTTGCCATTCTCGCAGATTCCTTCGTCAAAGCACACGATGGAGCCATAAAGGTCGATACTAGGAAGTTGGACCTCTTCAAAGTGAAGCAGAAAGACAACGAAATGCTCAGAGAGTTATGGACCTACCCCAGGTCGCATATGATTGGGCCGTCCAACTTTTACTCAAGGGCTGAACGTACAAAGTTCGGTGGCCTCACGACAGTTAAAGCAGAGTGTATGCCTGAACGAAAGGTATACCTGGGCACAAGGTTAACTCCCGAGCTCAGGAAAAAACTTATTCAATTCCTTTTAGATAACATGAATTGTTTTGCTTGTCCCATCTCGATATGACAGGGATCCCACTGGACATCACTACCCATCGATTAAGTCTGGACCCGAAGTTCCGTCCAGTAAGGCAAAAAAAAAAAGGCCCCAATCCGAGGTTAAGCATACATTCATCAAGGACGAGGTAACCAAAATTCTCAAAATAGGGTCCATTCGGGAAGTAAAATATCCTGTTTGGTTAGCAAACATCGTGGTAGTCCCGAAGAAGGGAAATAAACTTAGAATGTGCGTAGATTATAAAAACTTGAACAAAGCATGTCCCAAGGATTCTTTTCCTTTGCCAAATATCGATGGTATGATCGATGCCACGGGAGGCCATGAGATTCTCAGTTTTCTCAATTCCTACTCCGGGTACAACCAAATACAGATGAACCCAGAGGATCAGGAAAATACTTCGTTTATCACTAACTACGACACCTACTGTTATAATGTAATGCCGCTCGGACTAAAAAATGTCGGCGCAACTTTGGGAAATCAATGGAAGTTTATATTGATGACATGCTAGTTAAGTCCTTACAAACAGAGGACCATTTGAAACATTTGCAAGAGACTTTCGATATACTGAGAAAGTACAATATGAAGCTCAACCCAGAAAAGTGTGCGTTCGGGGTCGGCTCGGGAAAATTCCTTGGCTTCATGGTATCTAATCGGGGGATCGAGATCAACCCCGATAAAATCAAAGCTCGAGAATATCACGATCGTAGATAATGTCAAGGTCGTACAAAGGTTAACGGGGCGCATAGCCGCCCTAGGGCAATTCATTTTGAGGTCCTCAGATAGAAGTCATAGATTCTTCTTGACGCTTAAGAAGAAGATTAGCGTTGCATGGACTCCGGAATGCCAACAAGACTTGGAGGAACTAAAATGATACTTATCGATCCCGCCACTGCTTCATACCCCGAAAGCGGACGAGCAACTCTACTTGTACTTGGCAGTCTCGGAAATAGCGGTAAGTGGAGTCCTAGTTCGACAAGAACAAGGTATGAAATTCCCTATTTATTATGTTAGTCGGACATTAGGTGTGGCCAAAACCAGATATCCACACTTAGAAAAATTAGCGTTTGCTTTAATAAGTGCCTCTAGGAAATTAAAATCATACTTCCAATGTCATCCAATATGTGTTGTAACTACCTATCCTCTTTGTAATATTTTGCACAAACCCGAACTTTCGGGTCGATTGGCCAAATGGGCCGTTGAGATCAGTGAATATGATATCGAGTATCGACCCTGAATGGCCATCAAGTCTCAAATCTTGGCAAACTTCGTGGCCGACTTCACGCCAGGCCTCATACTTGAGGTCGAAACAGAACTGTTATTAAAATCAGGTACATAATTGGGGGTGTGGACCCTCTTCATGGATGGTGCTTCGAACGCGAAGGGTTCCGGGCTGGGTATCGTTCTAAAACCACCCAGGGGTAATATTATTAGACAATCTATCAGGACTTCGAAATTAACTAACAATGAGGCCGAGTATGAGTCCATGATTGCAGGTCTCGAGTTGGCTAAAAGCTTTGGAGTAGAGGTCATCGAGGCCAAATGTGATTCCCTCCTCGTAGTAAACCAAGTCAACAAAACTTTCAAGGTCCGAGAAGACCGGATGCATAGGTACTTGGATAAGCTACAGGTAACTCTACATCGATTTAAAGAGTGGACCTCACAACATGTACCTTAAGAACAAATCAACGAGGCCGATGCTCTTGCAAATTTAGGGTCATCGGTCGAAGACGACGAACTAAACTCGGGGACTGTCGTACAACTCAGGAGATCAGTGATCGAAGAAGGCCACTATCACGACCCAAATTCCCAACCTTAGAGATCGTGATGGCGCCTAACATCACACTCGCTAGGCAAGCCAACGTTAGAGTTCGATTAACTACTTTCCTTTGATTATCCATTTAGACATAATAAAATAATTTAAAAGTAAACTTAATCTAATAGTTTCCAATGAATAACTCCAAATATAAAATGATAAACAACTAACTAAATCAAACCACAAACTAATTATATAAATAACTCTAAGACTACCCCAGGGTCTGGTGTCACAATTCACGAACTACTAAAGAATACTATCAAAAAAGGGCTGAAAGAAATAGTATACTGTTTTGCGAAAATATAAACAATCTCTATGAACTAGGAGAAGACTATGGGGATCTGCGAACGCCGACAGATATACCTCGTGTCTCCGGATAATGAATAGCGGCTACTAAAAATCTCTACTGTTGGCCGGTACCTGGATCTGCACAAAAGAGTGCAGAGTGTACTATCAGTACAACCGAGCCCATGTACTGAGTAAGTGCCGAGCCTAACCCCGACGAAGTAGTGACGAGGCTAAGGCGGGGCAATTATAACTTAACCTGCGACAATATATGTATATAATAAAGTAATAAAACAATTCTACGCAAATAAGAAAATGTAACTGCAACAATGAATAAATAAAATAACTCAGTCGCCTATTCCAGGTCTCGGCTGTCACCAAAATTTCACACAACTTTCCAAGTTTCCAAACTTTAATTTAAGATAACCAAAATGTGCAAGATATGGGAAAATGGTAGGATAAAACATTAAACTTCCAAATCTTTGTAATAAAATCAGTAAAGCATAATTATCCTCCCTTATCACTGTCATATATTTATATTTTTCCTGTCGACTCTTATCACAGTCATATATATTTATTTTCCATGTCCACCCTTATCACAGTCATATATATTTATTTTCCCTGTCCATCCTTATCACATATATATATTTTTCCCCTATCCACCCTTATCACNTATATATATATATATATATATATATAAAACAAGCCACTCAGTCTTTATGTACCACAATAAAACCAAGGAAAACAACTAATACCTTCCCAAACATGATTGCAACAAGACTTACAACAATATAATAAGCCAAGTAATTATAGAAGACAACAATGAACAAGAAACAATTAAAAATATGAAGCAATTAGATTGGAAACGGGGAGGTGATCATGTAAACAGACAATTTGGTGGTGCATAGATACTCGTCATCTCACCTATACACCACTAACATGAAATTTCACATAACAATTTAGTTGGAGATTCCTATTCCCTCAAGTAAAGGTTAAATCAAGAACTTACCTTAATTTCGCAGGCCACTCACTGTTCAATTATAGCTTTTCCTCTTGAATTCACCTCCAATACACTCAAATCTAACCACAATTAACTTAATATCATTAATTAAGGCTAAAGGAACTAACTTTACTGAAAATTATAAAATTTTCTAAGTTTTCTCAAAAAAAATTAAAACTCGACCCCGGGCCCGCTTGGTCCAAACTCGGGTTCGGACCAAATTATGTTTACCCATTCACCCACGAGCCCGAATATACAATTAGTTTCGAAATCTGACCTCAATTCGAGGTAAAGATTCAATTTTTACAAAATTCCCTAATTCTACCCAAACCCTCAATTTTTACCATGAAAATTATTAGTTTTTTATTTAAATGTGATGAAAAATATTGGGTAATTGAAAGAGTAAAATTTAGAATTGATTACCAACAACTTGAGGATGAAATTTGATGAAGAAAATTGTCCTTAGGGCTGTGGGGTTCGAAAATTATGAAGAAAAAGGGTTATGTCTGTGTTTAAAATGGTATTTATATAGCTGGGCAGGCTTTCTATGCGTTCGCATAGGGCTGCCCGCGTTCGCATAGGTCCAGTCCTTATTGGCCATCGCGATCGCGTAGAGGGGGGGAGGGGGCTGCGTTCGCATAGTGTATTGGGTTCCCCTCCCCCCAGGTCTAATACACTATGCGTTCGCAGGGCCCAGATCGCGTTTTTTGCACTGAACAAAAATGACCCCCCAGTAAATTACTCTGTGCGTTCGCTCCCAGAGTTATGCGAACGCACTGAACAAAATTCCTGAGCACCAACATCAGAAAACCAGCAGAGAATTTCAAGTGTAAAACATCCCGTGGCCTATCCGAAACTCACCCGAGCCCTCGGGGCTCTAAACCAAACATGCACACAAGTCTAAAAATATCATACGGACTTGATCGTGCGATCAAATCATGAAAATAACATGTAAAACTATGAATTAAACTTCAAAACTCATCATTTTTCTCAAGAACACTCAAAGTTCATTATTTCTCAACCGGACCCTCCGTTTTTCACCAAATTTCACAGTTAACATTTAAACACTATAAAAAATCTGTACCGGGCTTCGAAACTAAAATACGAGCCCGATACCAATAGTTTCAAACATTAATTTTTTTCTTTATTTCATTAATATTTCAGCAAAATAATTTCTTTCAAAAATTAATTTCTAAGGCTTGGGACCTCGGAATTCATTTTCGGGCATACGCCCAAGTTCCATATTTTACTGCGGACCTCCCGGGATCGTCGAAACATAGATCCGGGTCTGTTTGCTCAAAAATGTTGACCAAAGTCAACTATAATCAAATTTTGACTCTAGAAATTTCTATTTCTCATATTTTCACATAAAAGCTTTCTGGTTTCACGCCCGGACTGTGCACGCAAGTCGAGGTACTTAAAATAAATATTTTTATGGTTATTAAGCCTAGAACGGAGTCTAAATTCATAGAATGACCCCTTGGGTCATCACAATCTCCACCTCTAAAACAAACGTCCGTCCTCGACCGGACATAGAAATTACCTGAATTAGCAAACAAGTGGGGATATCTACTCTGCATGTCCGACTCGGGAAGCATCACAATACATCGTGAAAGAAACCAAACCTGATGGTAACACCAATACCGGTGCTGAAGTCAAAGCTGTCTTGAGCTTTTGAAAGCTCGCCTCACACTCGTCCGACCATTTAAATGGAGCACCCTTTTGGTTCAATATGATCTTAATAGTTGCTCATAATCAATTGTAGAATCATCAACTAACTTCACGTTAACAATAATCTCCTTTCAAACCTTCACAATACTGACAACGAGATGCGACACATGGAGAACTCATAATTATCTACCTGAATTACCGTGTTTCATTTACGCCATAAGGCGAGCACCTACCTTGTAGGTTAAAGCTCAATAACTATAACACAAATTTGGAAAATTATGCACAGATAAATTTTATACAAAAATTTTCAAATAAACCTAACATGCATGACTCTTATTAGTACTATAGTACAAAATTTAATTTCACAAGAGAGAATTTAAGCACAAGAATTTCCATCACAAGGACCTCGTCCTTATATAACTTCCACCGCGGCTCATAGCCCGATTTAAACATATCAAATCATATTAAAACGCGAGGACCTCGTCCTCAGTTTTGAATCACACGTAATATGCACATCATGCCAATTGAAACATTCCATTTTCTTCTTTTAAATATTTTTCGTTAAACAAAATTACAACACGTACTGATAGACATATCTATCTCCATATAATTTCTCAATACAAGTATTCACATAAGTAGATTTCAGATTTACGAAGCTCACTCATGAGTGGAGCATATTAGGAGAACTTTCTTAGATACTCATAACCGAATCAAGTTAAGGAAATTACCACTTTATAATAACTAGAAATTGCAATTGTAATGACACTATCTGATATAGCGACCTCGGCCATACCATAGAAAGTATATCAACACGCTAGGTCTCCACCTCTAGGAGTCTGACCTCCACCTTCGACATTCCAACCCCTTTTTCCTTAGCTGGTCATGTAAGTTGAGTTGTAACTGCAATAAGGCACGTAGCCTGCGTGCTTTGATGAGATATGACTCTCCCAAGTCTAGGACTATTTCTACCACTATATCCGAAATGAAGTATCAACCTGCTACATAGATGTCACGATATTTCACCATCCACAATGTTAAACTTCACATCTCATATAACTCAACCCCGTTGCTTTCAACTTATTCCCATGTTCTGCAATACTTCACAGCAGCGGTCAAGAAAGTCATGAGGGTCCTCAAAAGATGTACCACTGAAATGGAGTGGAAACAGTTTTGTAAACTTGTCCAACCTCAATAAACGGGCTAGGGCATCCTGCAACACTGGAGTAGCTACAAATCATTCTGGAACCTGAACTAGTCCAACATGTACCGACTGAGCTGGAACCTCCGCGTCTAGATCCATTTGAGGCTTTACAATAGGTGCTGATGTTCGAGCTTTAGACTGAGCTTTGCTTCTGTCTCTTCCCCTAATCGTAGCTGTCATTGGGGCTTCATCTCCTGTTCGGTTGTAGGCGCTTTGCGCGTTGTCGAGATTTGTGACAGGACGAGAATAGACAAGTTCAATCATCAATGGTAGAATAAATTTGCACGATAAAGTAGAATAGAAGTGAAATTGTTCCTAACTTCATAGCCTCTGAGAGATAAGTACATACGTCTCTGTATCGATCCTTCAGACTCTACTAAGCTTGTTCGTGAATTGTGAGACCTAAGCAACGTAGTGCTATGATACCAACTTTCACGACCCAAATTCCCAACCTTAGAGATCGTGATGGCGCCTAACATCACACTCGCTAGGCAAGCCAACGTTAGAGTTCGATTAACTACTTTCCTTTGATTATCCATTTAGACATAATAAAATAATTTTAAAGTAAACTTAATCTAATAGTTTCCAATGAATAACCCCAAATAAAATGATAAACAACTAAATAAACCGAACCACAAACTAATTATATAAATAACTCTAACACTACCCCAGGGTCTGGTGTCACAATTCACGAACTACTAATGAATACTACAAATAATGGGCTGAAAGAAATAGTATACTATTTTGCGAAAATATAAAACAGTCTCTACGAACTAGGAGAAGACTCTCGGGATCTGCGAACGCCGACATACCTACCTCGTGTCTCCGGATAATGAATAGCAGCTACTAAAAATCTCTACTACTGGCCGGTACCTGGATCTGCACAAAAGAGTGCAGAGTGTAGTATCAGTACAACCGACCCCATGTACTGAGTAAGTGTCGAGCCTAACCCCGGCGAAGTAGTGACGAGGATAAGGCGGGGCAATTATAACTTAACCTGCGATAATATATGTATATAATAAAGTAATAAAACAATTCTACGCAAACAAGAAAATATAACTGCAACAATGAATAAATAAAAGAACTCAGCCGCCTATTCCAGGCCTCGGCTGTCACCAAAATTTTACACAACTTTCCAAGTTTCCAAACTTTAATTTAAGATAACCAATGTGCAAGATATGGGAAAACGGTAGGATAAAACAATAAACTTCCAAATCTTTGTAATAAAAATCAGTAAAGCATAATTATCCTCCCTTATCACTGTCATATATTTATATTTTTCCTGTCCACTCTTATCATAGTCATATATATTTATTTCCCCTGTCCACCCTTATCACATTCATATATGTTTATTTTCCCTATCCACCCTTATCACAGTCATATATATTTATTTTCCCTGTCCACCCTTATCACAGTCATATATATTTTTTCCATGTCCACCCTTATCACATTCATATATATTTATTTCCCCTATCCACCCTTATCACATTCATATATATTTATTTCTATCAAAACTTTCACAATTCAGGCCAAGTCTTTCACAATACTTTTGTCTCAACAGTCATAAACAATAAACGGTAGTTCTCACAACTTCATAAATAATATCTCAAAATGAACAAGAGTATNAGTCTTTATGTACCACAATGAAACCAAGGAAAACAACTAATACCTTCCCAAACATGATTGCAACAAGACTTACAACAATATAATAAGCCAAGTAATTATGGAAGACAACAATGAACATGAAACAATTAAAAACATGAAGCAATTAGATTGGAAACGGGGAGGGGATCATGTAAACAGACAATTTGGTGGTGCGTAGATACTCGTCACCTGACCTATACACCACTCACATGAAATTTCACATAACAATTTAGCTGGGATTCCTATTCCCTCAAGTCAAGGTTAAACCAAGCACTTACCTCAATTTCACAGGCCACTCACTGTTCAATTATAGCTTTTGCTCTTGAATTCACCTCCAATACACTCGAATCTAACCATAATTAACTTAATATTGTTAATTAATGCTAAAGGAACTAACTTTACTGAAAATTATAAATTTTCTTAAGTTTTCTCAAAAAAAGTTAAACCCGACCCCGGGCCCGCTTGGTCCAAACTCGGGGTTTNAAGAACTCAGCCGCCTATTCCAGGCCTCGGCTGTCACCAAAATTTTACACAACTTTCCAAGTTTCCAAACTTTAATTTAAGATAACCAATGTGCAAGATATGGGAAAACGGTAGGATAAAACAATAAACTTCCAAATCTTTGTAATAAAAATCAGTAAAGCATAATTATCCTCCCTTATCACTGTCATATATTTATATTTTTCCTGTCCACTCTTATCATAGTCATATATATTTATTTCCCCTGTCCACCCTTATCACATTCATATATGTTTATTTTCCCTATCCACCCTTATCACAGTCATATATATTTATTTTCCCTGTCCACCCTTATCACAGTCATATATATTTTTTCCATGTCCACCCTTATCACATTCATATATATTTATTTCCCCTATCCACCCTTATCACATTCATATATATTTATTTCTATCAAAACTTTCACAATTCAGGCCAAGTCTTTCACAATACTTTTGTCTCAACAGTCATAAACAATAAACGGTAGTTCTCACAACTTCATAAATAATATCTCAAAATGAACAAGAGTATACATACATACATACATACATACATATATACATACATGTGTATATATATATATATATATATATATATATATATATAATTTTTTTTTACATCTCGTAAAACAATGACAACTCACTCAGTCTTTATGTACCACAATGAAACCAAGGAAAACAACTAATACCTTCCCAAACATGATTGCAACAAGACTTACAACAATATAATAAGCCAAGTAATTATGGAAGACAACAATGAACATGAAACAATTAAAAACATGAAGCAATTAGATTGGAAACGGGGAGGGGATCATGTAAACAGACAATTTGGTGGTGCGTAGATACTCGTCACCTGACCTATACACCACTCACATGAAATTTCACATAACAATTTAGCTGGGATTCCTATTCCCTCAAGTCAAGGTTAAACCAAGCACTTACCTCAATTTCACAGGCCACTCACTGTTCAATTATAGCTTTTGCTCTTGAATTCACCTCCAATACACTCGAATCTAACCATAATTAACTTAATATTGTTAATTAATGCTAAAGGAACTAACTTTACTGAAAATTATAAATTTTCTTAAGTTTTCTCAAAAAAAGTTAAACCCGACCCCGGGCCCGCTTGGTCCAAACTCGGGGTTTGGACCAAATTACGTTTACCCATTCACCCACGAGCCCGAATATACAATTAGTTTCGAAATCCGACCTCAATTCGAGGTAAAGATTCGATTTTTATAAAATTCCCTAATTCTACCCAAACCCTCAATTTTTACCATGAAAATTCTTAGTTTTTGATTTAAATGTGATGAAAAATATTGGGTAATTGAAAGAGTAAAGTTTAGAATTGATTACCAACAACTTGGGGATGAACTTTGATGAAGAAAATCGTCCTTAGGGCTGTGGGGTTCGAAAATTATGAAGAAAAAAGGTTATGTCCGTGTTTAAAAGGGTATTTATATAGCTGGGCAGGCCTTCTATGCGTTCGCATAGGGCTGCCCGCATCATACGGCCAAACCTTATTGGCCATCGCGATCGCGTAGGGGGGGGGGTGCGTTCGCATAGTGTATTGGGCTCCCCTCCCCCAGGTCCAATACACTATGCGTTCGTGGGGCCCACATCGCGTTTGCACTGAACAAAAATGAACCCCCAGTAAATTACTCTGTGCGTTCGCGCCTGCGGTTATGCGAACGCACTGAACAAAATGCCTGAGCACCAACATTAGAAAACCAGCAGAGAATGTGAAGTGTAAAACATCCCGTGGCCTATCCGAAACTCACCGAGCCCTCGGGGCTCTAAACCAAACATGCACTCAAGTCTAAAAATATCATACGGACTTGCTCGTGCGATCAAATCATGAAAATAACATGTAAAACTATGAATTAAACCTCAAAACTCATCATTTTTCTCAAGAACACTTAAAGTTCATTATTTCTCAACCGGATGTCCAAATCACGTCAAATAACCTCCGTTTTTCACAAAATTTCACAGTTAACATTTAAACACTATAACAAATCTATACCGGGATTCGAAACCAAAATATGGGCCCGATACCAATGGTTTCAAACATTAATTATTTTCTGTATTTCATTAATATTTCAGCAAACTAATTTCTTTCATAAATTAATTTCTAAGGCTTGGGACCTCAGAATTTGTTTCCGGGCATACGCCCAAGTCCCATATTTTACTGCGGACCTCCCAGGGTCGTCGGAATACAGATCCGGGTCCGTTTGCTCAAAAATGTCGATCAAAGTCAACTAGAATCAAATGTTAACTCTAGAAATTTCTATTTCTCATATTTTCACATAACAACTTCCCGATTTCACGCCCGGACTGTGCACGTAAATCGAGGTATTTAAAAAAATCTTTTTATGGTTATTAAGCCTAGAACGGTGTCTAATTTCATAGAATGACACCTTGGGTCATCACAACCACACCAAAATAAACTCTACAAGTCTGACCTGGGATTAGAGAAACAAGTACATAGAATACCTAAAGAACTGGAAGCTTTCATCGGATCCAAAGGAGACGAGAGCTCTACGTACAAAGGAAACACATTTCACTTATTTTGAGGACGAAATACTGTTTAGAAGGACGTTCGACGGACCGTTGGCAATATGTTTGGGACCGGTGGATACCAACTACATCTTACGAAAAGTTCATGAAGGCACTTCTGGAAGTCATTCTGTGCCGAATCATTGGTTCACAAAGTTATCAGAGCATGATATTATTGGATCGATATAGAGAAGGATGCAAAGGAGTTCGTTCGAAAGTGCGAGAAATGTCAAAGGTATGCGCCAATGATTCACCAGCCCGGAGAGCAGCTCTAGTCAGTCTTATCCCCATGGCCGTTCATGAAATAGGAATGGACATTGTCGGCCCTCTTCCATCAGTCGTAGGTAAACCTCAATTTATTTTATTTATGACTTATTATTTTCTAAATGGGTTGAAGCACAGGATTTCGAGAAAGTCAGAGAAAAGAAAGTCATAGACTTCATTTGGGACCACATTATATGTCAGTTTGGGATGCCTGCCGAGATCGTATGTGATAATGGAAAGCAATTCATCGGCAGTAAAGTGAATAATTCTCGAGTATCACAAGATCAAAAGAATTTTATAGACACCTTATCATCCCACCGGGAACGGACAAGCTGAATTGACCAACAAAACCATTAGCCAGAATCTTAAGAAGAGGTTGACCGACGTCAAAGGAAATTGGAGAGAGATACTGCCTGAGGTTCTTTGGGCGTAGTGCACAATGTCGAAGTCTAGTATGGGAGCAACGCCGTTCTTGTTAGTCTATGGCACCGAAGCCCTTATCTCGGTCAAGGTTGGAGAGCCTAGTCTCAGGTTTCGATATGCAGCAAAGGAATAAAATCACGAGGCCATGGATACGAGCCTAGAATTTTTGGAAGAAAGACGCGAAGCCGCCCTTGTTCGATTGGCCGACAAAAACAGCGGATCGAAAGGTACTACAATCGAAGAGCCCATCTTGACATTTTAACATCGCGGACTTGGTGCTAAGAAAAGTCACCCACAACACCCGAAATCCGAATGAAGAAAAATTGGTCGCAACTGGGAGGGAACATATCAAATCCTCAGAGTTATCGGAAAAGGATCCTACAAGCTCGACATGATGGACAACAAACAGTTTTCGAGCAATTGGAACGTATCACTCCTAAAACGATACTACTGCCAAGGTACGACCTTTCCATTTTTATTTACATTTTAAACTAATTATTACATGTGTTCGATAAGGAACAGTGATGGAATCTTCAACACGAAGTTTTTAGGTTTGAAAGAACGTGTTGCACTCTTTTTCCCTTAGACTGGTTTTGTTCCAAATGGATTTTCCGACAAGGTTTTTAACGAGGTAACCATTGATCGTGCTAACTTAGATAGGTAAATTTTGTAAGGGCCAAACAATCAAGTGAATCGTGCCCGTATAGGTTGCTCGAGACCTGACACCAAACATGTCGCATGTATGATCATTTATAAAGTCTACGTCCAAATTAACACGGTTCGGAGACGTCGGAATTCCGTAATAAAACAGGCCTTCGAATTTTTTTTAAAACCGGTTAAAAAGGCTACCCTCAAAAAAATCATAAAGGGCTTCGATAATATCAAGCCTTGAAAACTCTAAAGAGTGCAAAATTGTTTGAACTCTAGAAAATTTCTTATTTCACGCTAAGGCATTACAGATTTTACAAATAAGAAATGATGAAAAACTTTCCCGAGCCGAAAAGGAGGAGAAAGCCATAAACATTTCTTATAAAGGCCATATCGTCCTACTACAAAATTCTAAGGGCTAATTTTTGCTTTGAGTTCGAGATATCGTCCTCGCTCAAACAAAAACCCAAGGGTTACCTCACCTAGAGTTCAAGCAAGCACTCACTCGATCGTAAAGGCTATACTAGTTCTATTTTGATCAAACTGCCTATACCCCGAACCTTGGAATACAATTTGATAAGGCATAAATGAAGCAAAATTTCACAAGTCAGAAAGCGTGGATCTCCTCGAGAGTCTCCCTTCGAGACTAGCATTTGACATGCTCGGCAACCCAATGTGCTCGAACCTGAGAAACTTCAGCAACCTCTTTTGCTCGAGCTTGAGCGGCTTCGATGTCGGATCGGTAAAAGGCCACAATTGCTTCAGCATCGGCCTTGGCCGTTTCAGCCTCAGATTTGGCCAGTGCAAGTTATGTGACCAGTTTCTCTCGATCGGAAGTTACTGAACCCAATCGAGACTGGAACTGCTCAATTTTCTTGGATTGCACCAAGTTCTTCTCTTTCATGCTTTGGAGTTGGCTTTCAGCCGAGGACAGTTGAGCTCAGGAAGCCTTCTTTTATGAGGCAAGACGGTCCATGTTTTTCTTCCATGCTATGGTCTCCGCCTTCACTGCATCCACTTCCTCACGAAGTTGCCCGATTATATCGAGCTTTTGCTGGACCTGTCGGATCAAACTATTAGTCGTCACGCCTAAATCAATGTCATAACTTATAAGATTCTTATTACCTGCTCGGCCAGATCCTTTTGTTATTTCTCAGTCGCAACTAGCTCAGCTCGATGCTTCCTCTTCTCTTTGCTCACTGAGAAGCTTGGGGGCATCTTTTTCCTTAGTGAGCCCTCGGATTTTGGCCTCATATCGACTCAGTTCCCCTCGATACCTAAAAAAAGCTTCACGATGAAGCACCGAGGCCTACAAAATATAAAATAAAGAGTTATACGAGAAGAGGATAACACACATATGAAAATTAATATTGACAAAGAGAGTGGGGGCTTACCCAGTTCAAGGCCTGTTGGTCCTCGTTAAAGAGACAAGGTGCTCCCACCTCATCCATCAGAGCTTGGTCTTCCTCCATAACCAAACTTCAAAGATAACTAGCCAGCCCTACGAGGGATACAATAATTGCTGCATCCTCCGGGACCGATATGATGATCGTTCATTTGCACCCAGGATCGACACTAGGGGCTGGAAACTGGCTGGTCAGTCTGAAACTCGAGGAAGCTTTGCTCGAGCTCTTCCTCGATACCTCTAAGTCTTTTAGATCAACACCATCATCGACCCTAGCAAAATAACCATGGAAAGGGTCCTCCTCTCCATTGGTTCCTTCTATGTGAGAAGCCTTTACGACCTGAGCATCCCGAATCATTTCCTCGGAGAATGGAGGAAACGATGGGGAGTCGTCGATTTCTATTTCCCCAAGTGAATATTTTGGGGCATTCTCTCTGTCTCAAGAAGCCTCGAGCCCGGCCTCCATAGTTAATTCCATCGCCTTCTCACCCCGAGCTGAGGCACCTTCGGCTTCAGCCGGCTTGGGGACTTTGACTGAATCCCCTTCTCGGACTCTATCAGGTAGGGGTAGAACATTTCCAACTTCTACCGGTCTAGTGGATTTTTGAGCCTCTTTATTAGCTCGTGCTCGAGCCACCAAACTGGAATCATTCTCTTTCTCTTCTTCTTCTTCTTCTTCTTCTTCTTCTTCCTCTTCTTCTTCTTCTTCTTCTTCTTCTTGTTCTTCCTCCCTTAGAAGTTGCTCTGAATCCACAAACAAGGGGATAACACTCTTCTTAGGCTTACAGGCCGCTCTCTTTTTGGGCTCTTGCCCCTCGAAGGTCGAGGTCCTCTTCCTCTTTCTCTCCTTTGCCGGATTTGAGATAGGGAGTGAGGATTCTTCACCACCGGACGGGGGCCTCATAGTCGCATATTTTTCGAGACCTGCACAAAAGGAAACTGAGTAATCCCGGAAGAATGTTTTAATAATGACCAAATCGTTAAAGACAGGAATACGACTTACCATGATTCTTGGATTCCCACCGGCTCTTTGATAAAATCTCGCCATGCGTGCTCAGCATATGTTGATTTCGAGACCAGGCTCCTATGTCACGACCCAAATCCACGTGACTGGCACCCGTCACACTGTCCGACCCGAACGAACCAACCTATATGATGCACCCACACCATATGCATGAAAATCAATTTCATTGCAAAAGCTCTTTGAAAATTTCATATATTTTCAAGTTAAACAGTGGAACAATTTTCCAATTCAAAATCATACATGAAGCCTCTCATAATCATAACAATGAGACTAAGTAAAATAAATATCATTTCATGTATGTCGCGTACAACCCCATTACTACACCTCTTCACAACTATCTATGGAGCCTCTATACCAAGGAATAGAACTAAACACTTGGGATAATGCTCAAGTAACATAAATTAAAAATAATAACATGATAGCTACCACGAAATAGGAGTGGTGCCTCGCCATATACTTTAGGAAGATAGTCATCTTAGCCCTGTCCGTATGCCATGTATCAAATCTCATCCTAAAATATGTAAAGTAAGTGGGGTCATAGAGGGGGGCCCTAAGGGCTGAGTACAACAACAGTACTCAATAAGTGTCATAAATTCTCTCTAACTCAAGTTCCTGGGACAAGATTTTACAAAAACTATGCAATCAATATTGGACATAAAGTGATAAACAGTTATATAAATCATGCTCTTTATCATTTTAAATAAAAGATAAATGAAATGAAAGCCAAGCTATAAAGTTATAGAACATATCTATCAACCCAAGATTTTAATAGAAATCATATAAAACCATTTTAATCTCATTAAGTCATCGAAATAATTTTCGGCTCCTTAGGCCTAAACATAATAAAGTTCCCTTTTACCTTTCACTGGGAGTTCTGTACCGACACCAACATAATGAACAACTACTAAGTGATCATCCTAGCAACAAGTATTTGATCCTACTTGTCTGGGCGGCTTTCCGTAGTGCCGTACAAGTCGACTTAACCTCATTACTTTAAGTAATGATCATATTCCCTTTAAATGGGGGAATTTATTTCACAAACTTCGGCGTAGCCTTGGAATGTGTCCCTACACCGGCACGTGTAGTTTCATGGCAGCAAACTCAACATTCGAACCAATCTTAGTGGTCTCCACTAGTAACTCCCAAAATATTTGATATGTCAAAAATAGATTCATAGAATAAATTCCTCAAAGGATCTATTTTTATAAAATCATGATTTTCATATTCAATCTATACCATTTGAACAAAATCAAATGAATATCCTTTTTCATGTTAAAGTCATTACCAATTAACATCAATCTAAAGATACAACAAGTGCTTTCTTTTTGTTATTTCAAAAGATAAACTTTTTCATGAATACATGTATTCAGCACTCAAGCATTTTATACTCTTATCAACAAATAATTTTTAACAAAACTTATAAGAATTTCCTTAAGTGTCCTTTTTCCAACAAGTTTTGAAAACAAGATTTTAATAAAATCTCATGACACTTCATAAGCAATAATTTAGAAACACATAGTGACATCTTTCCTGCTTGTCCCAACAAGTACGGATGTACATTTACAAATAATACAATTTATCAACTTACGACATGTTTTTAAAGAGAATCCCTTAAGAAGAGTAAGTGTTAATCAACTTACCTCAATATTCAGTCTCCAAAAATACTACAATGCTCCAATTGATTAAAATACCCAAGTATCACCCACAATTCAGTATCTACCATTAGATATCCCAACTACATAAAAAAAGAAGAAGAAAAGATTCATAAATATCTATTTAGGCTTTACCATTCGGCAACAAGCCTTCAACCATCCCAAGTTATCCAATAGGTTCACCCGTTAGCCTATTCAATTTCATTATTATCATTTAGTACTCATTTGGAGTCATTAATAACACTACGTTAATTATCCAACATCATCAAGTCACTATTCAAGGTCTTCTCCAAAAAACCCTAGGTTCAAGAACACCCATTTCAGGAACTAGTGTTGAATCTTCTCCAAAAGGTGATTCCCCATTCAATTCGTTCATCAATTAAGTTATCAAGTCTATTGGAATCATTAGAAACTCAAAACAATTTCATTTATATCAATTCATCACTATTTATCTTCTTCTTTGCCCAAAATATCATTTTCAAGGCCCACCCTTAGGGTTCATACAATATACCATTACAACTTTAAATAAAACTCATAAAGATGCTACCCATACTCCAATATGACATATATATGAAGCCCAAGGGAAGGGATTGCCTCTTGGTGGAAGAATCTCACTTTTCCTTTTTTTGGTGCTCTTGAAGATTCAACCCATTTCATCCATAATAATGTTAGTGTTATCCCTAAATGATGTTGTATAATCATCCTTGTACCAAAATAACTTATCTTGAAGTGTATATATGGTGGAAGAGCTCTTCCTTCTCATTAGGAATCGATTCCAAGTTGAAGAACTAACTATTTCTTTCTCTAAACCCCTTATTTCTATACTTTAAAAATGGGTCTGATGGGTGAGTAGCGCCATACGTAGGCTACGCACAAAGGCTACGCATGGTGGCCTTACATTCATCTTAAATTGGCTGCTTTTGGATTTGCCTACGCACGGTGCGTAGGTTACGCTACTATGCTACGTAGGCTACGCAAGACTCGCGTGGCTGTTCTGCACCCTTTAGTAAAAAGGTCATAACATCTTTTAGGAATCTCCAAATGACAAACGGTTTGAAGTATTAGACACTGACACATAGACCTTTCATTTGATAGTTTATACACCATATAACTCTTCATATCTTGATATTTATGCTCGTTTGATGTTAGGTCTTGTGTGAACTCACATGAACTTAACCCCATCATATAATTTCCAACATGACTTAACCTTAGGGATCTTCTTAGACCATAAACCATTCTTAATGCATATATTATCATGTTCAATTGATATCCTTCATATTATTAGTCATGTTCATACCTGGATTACTATCATTAGCACCCGTCAATCTTCTTAATGGTCTTAAAACACTTCAAAAATTTTCGGGGTGTTACATCGTAACCCAGCTCTCGAGATGAGGAACCGCACCTGGCATCTAGGCAGCAACTACACCGGGAAAAAACACCGATAAGGGAGGACAAAGAAGTAAAAATAACAAACAGAAATTAAAAACAGAGTCATACTTACGTTTCATATTCCATCTCTCAGGAAATAGCATGCACTCAACCGGAATCAAGTCTGTGGTCCTCACTCGGACGATATGGCCCATCCAACCCCGGTCATTGTCCTTGTCTATGCTCGAGTTGAGTGACTTGGTGTCCCGACGTTGGAGTTTTATTAGACCTCCTTGATAAAGTCGAGGGCTGTATAGTCTTATCAAATGATCCAGGGTGAAAGAAAGTCTGCCGATTTTGCTTACAAAGAAACGGAGCAGTATCACAATCCTCCAAAAGGAGGGGTGAATTTGGCCAAGGGTCACTTGATACTTCTTGAAGAAGTCTATGATGACCGGATCGAGGGGATCCAACGTGAAAGGATAAGTGTAAATAGAGGCGGACCCAGGATTCGAGCATGATAGGGGCACCACTGTATATGCTAATCACCAGCGATAAAATTCGGCGTGAAACTCTTTAAAACTTAATGATTATTGTGGCTTATCATCCAAGTATTAACAAAAAGAAGTTCTAAATAAAAAGAAAGCACTAAAAGGGGAGAGAGAGAGAGAGAGAGAGAGAGAGAGAGAGAGAGAGAGAGAGAGAGAGAGAGAGAGAGAGAGAGAGAGAGAGAGAGAGAGAGAGAGAGAGAGAGAGAGAGAGAGAGAGAGAGAGAGAGAGAGAGAGAGAGAGAGAGAGTTCTTCGCAAAAGGACGTTCAAACTTAAAATTATCAAAGACTTACTAAAGAAATTAAGATTAAGAGTATGTTAATACGAAAAGAATTGAAGAAGAGTCTCAAACTATTAGTTTCCATTGCCAATTCAGAGTGATTATTAAAGAAGATTGTGACAGAAGATTTGTATTTTTCTATTTGTGGAGCGATAAGTTGCAATTTGAGGCTTTCAATTTTAAGGAAGGAGTTTGAAAAAAAAGAATAAAATTAATTAAGTTGACTATTTTGTATTAGTACTAAACTATAATTTAATTTTAAAAAAAGAAGAAGATAAAAGTAAAAAATAAAATAATTTACTATTAAATAAAAATTACATTGTATTCAAAGAACTAAAATAAAAAAGAGGAGAAAATACAGAGGAAAACTTCGGGTGGTTTCAAACCCGCGTCACCACAGCATAGGAGAGAATTTAAGTTCCCAAAGCAACCACTTCTTTCATCCGTCACTTTGTGGTTGGAGGCACCATTAAAATATTTAAGAGGTCCCGTATATAAGTATGAATATATATATAATATGTATATACATAAATTTTACCGAGACTAACGGGGTCACGTGACCCCTCAACCACCAACATAGGTCCGCCCCTGAGTGTAAACACTCAAGAACCCTTCCACGTGGGTCGTGATCTCTTCTTCTGGGGCCGGTATCACGACCTCTTTGTTCTCTCAGTTGTAGTCCCTCTTCACTTGTTCGAGGAAGCTTTTGGATATCGAGCATATGTATCTCGATACCAGCTCGCATCGACTAGGGACTGATGATGTCTTCTCGACTTTGAAGTTGGAACTAATAACACACCCCCGAGAACAAACTCCTCAGGGCGTGGCTCCACCATTGTTTTCTCGCTGGCTAAGACGAGGAGGCGGTTTCTTTCTGTGGAACAGTTTTTGACGTCTTAGCCAGTTAACTTTTGAGGGCATAGAAGAATTGAGATTGTGATATTTGGTGTTTTAGAAAGAAAAAACAATGGAACTCAAAGACCTGAAGATAAGAAGCTTGAAGAATGCAAAGAACTTTGAAGATTAGGGTAGAAGTGATTGAAAGTAAAGTTTGAAAGAATGGAAAAGGGACCTATTTATTGGTTTCACGGTGACGGTTCAAAGCTGGTAGTGGCCGATCATCGACTAACTCACATTAAATGCATGGGGAACTATACCGACGGGACGTTTCGGTCACCTTTGTCGCTTATGTCACGGTGCTGACGTCATGACAAATCGGGTGAAGTTCGGAGATTCAATTCATTTCTTGTCATTACACTCCAAAAAATGAGGGTACTATCTATATACAGCCAAAATCGGGCTCATTCCCGTGTTATATCAGACTAGGATGGTAGGCCGAGTATCATTCCCGTGTTATATCAGACTGAGACATGAAGGTGCGATACCAATCTCGGGATTCGAAGTACTAATTGAGACCGAGACCAGCCAAGATCGAGACCAAACGGGATAGACACCAAGCTATACCGAATAAAGCCTACTAATGAAAAGCCGATATATTCGTGACCAGGCAAGAATCGTGGCAGAAATCTCGGCACGAATCAAATCAAGAACGGTTATTTAGCCAAGCATGAGATTTTATTTTGTATTTAAAATGGTACCATAAGTAGAATTCCTCTACTATATAAAGGGGGGGTTTCTAATCATTTGTAATAATCTAATTCTCGCATAACAAAACAATATAGGACATTTTTCTCTCTTAAACTCTCTTGTTCTTCAGTGCATTTCATACTTCTTAATTATACATTCAGCCGGTTCTAGGGTGATCTAGCTCGAGGGCCAAGTTGCACTTTATACTGGTTTGTTTTATTTTACAGTCAATTACTAACATTAATTCTCATATTTCTCAATTGGTGCCAACTGAGATCACATATCCGTAAAACCACTTATAAATTTAATTGTATCTGAATTTAAGGGTAAACACAATAATTTCAGTTAATTTCCCACTTGAACGTGCATGTGGCCAAGGCTAGATCATGACTCAATTGAGAATGAAGGTCTACTTTAATTAAGAAGTTCCTTGACATATGATCAAATTTCTTATCAATCAAGTTAATTAATATTCTAGAATGTACTATCATTTATATACTTCACAACTAATTACAAGAGCATGGAAGCAAAGAGGATCCATAATTTGAACATTATGAGTTTGAGTCCGGGATTTTACTGCAAACTATATGATTTATTGGATTAAATATCTGTTATGTGCACTTATTTAGTATATTTTTAAAAACATATATAGGGTCCAAACCAAAATTTCAAGGTTCGAATGAATCCATATGTTACACACTAGATTCGCTCCTGCATGAAAGGTTGGTGACACATATGCCATAGAAGTACCTCTTCTCTAGGACGTGCCAATGCTACACTGATAAGGTATAAGTACTTTCGTTTTATGTTTTGATGATCTAACAAACTTATTGTCAAGAACCAAATAAGGAACCTGATTCACTTTTGGTACACATTCTCAAGCCCATGAAAACAACCTAACTCAAGCTGGAGAGAGTTGTCAGAACTTCAGAAGTTAAAGAATCAACACAGGGAACAAATAATCTTGGGTTCCCCTGGTGGTTGTACTAAGTTAACTCTCCACAGCTGGAGAGTGACTGACTGCACTGTACACGCAAATAGTACAAAACAATGTATCAGTCATTTCCATTGGGAAGGACCTTGTACCATAAAGTGCTTACATCATTCAAGTGATGTCATCAATATTATATTAACATTAATCCAATAACAAAACATCACTTGAACACTAGAGAATTGACTCAAGCACTCCAAGTGATTGATTGTCAAGAACAACGATTCTCCAGTGCATCAAGAACAAAGTACAACGCTGCTACGGACCAGTTCCCATATCAAGTCTTTATATATCCTTAGTAGAGTTGTAACTTTATAATAGTTCTTCATTGTAATTCCTATTTAGCTTGTCTAGAAGCACTGATTAGGAAACTCTTGTAAATCATAAACTGTAATGTTTGCGCCATGGCTAAAGTTAGTTATGTGGTGAAGTCTTTGTAATAGGTGTATTAAAAAGTGGCTTTTAATAGGTGTATTACAAGTTAGCGAGGGATTAAGTAGTTAATTCCTAGGTTACATAGGTTGTAATGTAAAAGTTGCTCAGTAGTGAAGTTGAAATCCTACAAGTGTAGGTCGTGGTTTTTAATCCCGTTGAGCTGGAAATTTTCCACGTAAAAGTTCTCAGTGTTATTTACATGCTACTGTGTGTGTGTAATATGTGGAAACTAATAGAGAACCTGGTCTCTATATAGTTTGGTGGACCATCAAATTCTATCAATTGGTATCAGAGACGCTTCTTTCTATAAGGCTAACACCTAGAAAGTATCCGCATGGCTGCTCCACCAAACTTTGAAGAAGGTCAATCTACTTATAGGCTACCTAGGTTCAATGTTCAGTACTATGGGTGGTGGAAAACTAGGATGCACGACTTCATCACGACTAAAGACTCTAAGTTGTGGAATGTTATCTGTGACGGACCCTTTGTCCCTACCAAGAAGCTTGGAGATCCAACTATAGCAGTTCCCAAGACAAGGAAGGAGTTTAATGATGCTGATCGAAAGGCCATAGAGAATAATTTTCGTGCAAAGAAAATTCTTGTATGTGGAATAGGTCCTGATGAATACAATAGTATATCGGCTTGTCAATCAGCAAAGAAAAAACTGGGAAGCTTTACAGACAGCTCACGAGGGAACCACACAGGTGAAGTAATTCAAAATCGACATACTCACCACTGAATATGAGCTCTTTAGAATGAAGAACGATGAATCCATCCAAGATATGCACACTCGTTTCACCTCCATCATCAATGAGCTGCACTCTCTTGGTAAAATCATTCCTAGGAACAAGCTCGTAACAAAAATCCTTAGCATGCTTCCCAACTCTTGGGAAAGTAAAGTAAATGCCATCACTGAGGCGAATGATTTGCATACACTGACCATAGACGATCTTGTTGGAAACTTGAAGACTTATGAAATGAAGAAGAAGAAGGACAATGAAAGAAGAGAGCCCAAATGGGAAAAGAACCTGGTTCTTAAGAAATAAATCAATGACTCAAGTGGTGAAGACAGTGATATGGCATACATGACAAGAAGATTTCAGAAAATGGTTCGCAGGAATGGAGGTATTCCAAAAAGGGACAGTTCTAGCAAGCCAAAAAGTTATGACCTTTGTAATAAATGTGGCAAGCCAGGACACTTCATCAAGGAATGTCCTCTCCTAAAGCAAGATCATTTCAAGCACAACTCAGACAAAGCATCCAAGAGGAACCTAGTTCCTGATAAATGCTTCAATAGAAAGAATGTCGTTGACAATGTTGTTAAGCAAGCTCTTGCTTCATGGGGAGACTCCTCTAGTAAGTCTGAAGAAGAAAATGATCATGATGATAGTTCAATGATGGTAGTGTAAAGTGAAACAACTGAGTATGTCTCAATCTGATGACGATGAAGATGGCGACAATGATGAGGTAAATTTTCTGGATGTTCAGAAAAATCTGAAATTTTACTCTCCTAAAAAACTCATGTAATTAGAAAATGTATTAATTGATGCTTACCATAGTCTTATAAATGACAAATATGCTCTAACTATGGAATTAGGAGATGCTGAACAAACGAGAGATGACCTGGTAGTTGTTGTAGTTGATTTGAAAGAAACAATAGAGAATCTGAAAAATGTAAAGGAAGCATTAGTTGAGAGAATCACTAGCCTAAAACAAGAAAGAGATGATCTAATGGTTATTGTGGTTGACTTAAAAGAAACCATCGAGTGTGTTAGTAAAGAAAGAGAAGCTTTAATAGAGAAAGTTGCTAATATTGAGCAAGAAAGAGATGACCTAGTAGTGGTGGTAGTAAAATTGAAGGAGACAATTGAGGAACTTAAAATGGAGCGTAGGCTTGGAAACTTTGAAAAAGAAAAGGAAGTTGCAAGTGAGGCACACATTAAGCTTGAAAATGAGTTAAAATTGGTAAAGACCAGTCTATGTGCTGAGCTTGAGAAAAACAAACAGCTTCAGGTAGAACTAGGAAGAGTGAAGGGTGATCTTGAAAAATCTCTTAAGTGAACCTGGTCCTCTGATGCTATTACTGCCATGTATGTTAACAATGGGGGGAAACATGCAGGGAATTGGGTTTCAAAGGAAGAAGACTCCTTACAACCCTCATAACATGTATGTTATTGTACCCGGCAATTGGTTGTACACCCACTATAGTAACAATGGGCACCTTAAGGAGAACTGTAAGGCCAGGGTACAGTCTCATCAGAAGAATAAAGTGTTTGCTGAGAAAGTAACTACTGCTAAAGGACCTGGTCCTTCACATTGAAAATGCATTTTTCCTGCTTGGACTAAAAGAGCACTCATTCATCCTTTTCCTCACTACAAGGGACCCAAACTTGTTTGGGTTCCTAAATCTAACCCTTGATTTTCTTGTGCACGGAGCAGTGAAAGGGAGCAGCCAATAGTGGTACATGGACAGTGGCTGCTCAAAGCACATGACTGGAAATACAATTGATTTTCTTTCACTGAAAGCCCTGCAAGGAGGGGGTCTATCCTTTGGACATGGAAAAAGGGATACATTTTAGGAGTTGGAAGGATCGGGAAGTCACTCACTCACTCAATTGAGAATGTGTACTATGTCAATGTCCTGAAGTACAGTCTCTTGAGTGTCTTCCAAATATGTGACAAGGGAAATAAGGTGGAATTCTCGTCTAAGATATGCATAGTCACAAACCTTGTGACTGGTGAGGTGGTGCTTGTGGCCAAAAGATACAAAAATATTTATGTTGCTGTTTTTGAGTCTCTGCAAAGTGGTGATCTGATCTATTTGAGAGCGGTTGATGATGATGCTCAACTATAGAGCATAAGGCTGGGGCATATAATCTTCTCTCTACTAAATAAACTGGTCTAGAAGGACCTAGTTCGTGGTATGCCCAAGTCAAGCTTCAAAGAGCACAAAGTGTGTGATGCCTGCGCAAGAGGAAAGCATGCAGGATATCAGCACCTCAAAGCCACTTGATCTTCTTCATATGGATCTATGTTGACCAATTAGGGTGCTAAGCAAAGGAGGAAAAAGATACATCTTTGTGATAGTGGATGATTACTCCTGGTTCACTTGGACTCTATTCCTCAGAACCAAGGATGAAACCTTTCAAGTATTTGTTTCCTTTGTGAAGAAGATTCAAGTAAAGATGGGAACAAAAGTGGCTTGCATTAGATCAGATCATGGGACAAAGTTTGATAATGCAAGATTCAATGAATTATGTATTAAAAATGGCATCACTCACAACTTCTCAACTCCAAGAACGCCACAACAAAATGGAGTTGTGGAAAATAAGAACAGGACTCTTGAATATATGGCACGGACAATGTTGATTGATAGTGGGATTGCAAAGAATTTCTGGGCAGAAACTAACAATACTGCTGCTATTTGGTGAACAGGTGAATGATCAGGTCTTTTTGAACAAAACACCTTATGAGTTGCTGAATGGAAGGAAGCCCAAGCTGACTCATTTGAGCACATTTGGCTGTAAATGTTATGTCCTCAACAATGGGAACGATTAGCTTCGAAAATTTGATGCAAGAGTGATGAAGGAATCTTATTGGGTTATTCATCTCAAAATAAAGCTTACAAGGTATACAACAAAATAACCTAGTGTGTTGAGGAGAGTGTTATTGTGATCTTTGATGAGTCTCATCTCTCTTGTGAAAAGTAAAAGAACGATGATCAAGATGGAGAACCCTTATTGGTTCCAAGTGAAGTTATTGACATGGAAAATGGGAAGGCTGACAAGATGAGACATGTCAAGGAGTTCAGTGAAGATAATACAACCACTTCTCCATCTATTGGAGAAGAACCTGGTTCCACAATCACAACAACTGAATTTGAAAATAGAGTTATTGATGCAGTTCAAGGTACTCTACTTGCTGTAGAAAGAAGCATCCAAGAAATTCAGCCAGGCATTCCAGTTCCTCTACCAATGAGATTCAAGTGCCAAACTGGAAGCACAAGAGTTCACATCCTCTTAACAACATAATCACCCCTCTTGATTCAGGAGTTCAAACCAGTTCAAAAGCCAGAAATTCACTTTCCTTTTCAACCTTTCTCTCCCAAATAGAACCCAAAAATATCAAGGAAGCTCTGAACGATGCAAACTGTATCACAGATATGCAGGAGGAGCTGCATCAACTTGAGAGAAACAATGTATGGCACCTGGTTCCTAGACCTGCAGACCGTACCATCATATGGACCAGGTGGGTATTCAAGAACAAACTTGATGAGTTTGGGAATACAACAAGAAACAAGGCAAGGCTTGTAGTTCAAGGCAACAATCAGGAAGAAGGAATTGATTATGATGAGACATTTGCTCTAGCCGCTTGAATGGAGGCTATCAGAATTCTCATTGCCTTTGCATCTCATATGGAATTTACACCGTTCCAAATGGATATCAAAAGTGCATTCCTGAATGGCCTCCCCAAAGAAGAAGTTTATGTCAAGTAGCCACCAGGATTTGAGTGTCACGAGCATCTTGAACATGTGTTCAAGTTGGACAAGGCATTGTATGGGTTAAAGCAGGCTCCTCGAGCGTGGTATGAAAGGTTGTCAAAGTTTCTTTTAGAAAATGGTTTTACAAGAGGAAAAATTGACAACACCCTTTTTCTGAAGAAACGAGGGAGGAACCTTCTCATTATTCAAGTATATGTTGATGACATCATTTTTGGAGACACAACTGACTCTGTGTGTGAAGAGTTTGCAAAACTCATGGGAAGTGAGTTCGAGATGAGCATGCTGGGAGAATTGAATTTCTTCTTGGGACTTCAAGTAAAGAAATCCACAAAGGGAACATCGATAAGCCATCAAAAGTACATCAAGGAGCTTTTGAAAAGATTTGACATATAAGCATCAAAAGTGATCGACACTCCCATTGCTACTGCTACACGACTGGATATGGATGAACCTGGTTCTTCTGTCAATAAAACCATGTATAGAGGCATCATTGGATCACTCTTGTATCCCACTGCAAGCAGACCAAACATTTTTTTCAGTGTAGGTCTTTGTGCAAGGTTCCCGTCAAATCCAAAGGAATCTCATATAAGACTTCTAAAAGAATTTTGAGATATCTTAAAGGGAAACATGACCTGGTTCTCTACTATACTTCAGGTGACAATTTTGATCTTATTGGGTATGCTGATGCGGATTATGCAGGTCATCTGGTGGACAGGAAAAACACGTCTGGAATGGCACATTTTCAGGGTTCCTGCCTTATCTCATAGGGTACAAGGAAGCAAAACTCAGTGGCACTCTCAACAGCTGAAGCAGAATATGTAGCAACTGCTTCTTGTTGTGCTCAACTATTGTGGATCAAACAACAGCTGGAAGAATTTGGGGTTTACGCTGATTGTGTACCTCTCTTGTGTGACAATACAAGTGCACTCAACATGGCCAAAAATACAGTCCAACACAAGAGGACCGAGCACATTGATAAACGCCATCACTTCCTCAGAGACAACGTTGAAAAAGGCTTATTTGTATGAAGTTTTGCAGCACTGAAGATCAAATTGCAGACATTTTCACTAAAGCCCTGAGCGAAGAACATTTTGATAGAAATCACCTGGCACTGGGTTTGATAAAACCCAACTGAGGACCTGATTCCCAATATATGGCTATGAAAGTCACATATAGGTAAAACTAGCTAAAGTGTTTTCTGGCCAAGTATAACTCACTTCTACACCGTTACAAGTATACACGTATGATGATTATAGAGCAGCTGATGTAGAACATATTAGTAAAAGGGGTTAAGCTCACTAGCAAGACCTGTTAGGGAACCTGGTTCTCATGACACAGGTTAGTAGTTTCTTTGTTCTCTCATACACAATTTAAAATGGACAAAAATAATGCCACATCATCAGCTTTTCAGTCTCTTTATGTCGCGTCTTTTCACTCAAAACATTTCACCTGCCACTGAACGACCCAACTCCCTAAGCATTTGCCGCCGTTTCAGAAACGGTCCCTCTCTTCCTCATAAATACATCCATTACCATCATAAGTCTTCGCTTCCAAATTTCACATCTCTTCTTTTTCTTCTCTCCTCTCAACTTTCAAAGCCTTTTCAGTAAAATTACACCATGTCTGAAAATCAAATAACCCCTAGTGTATCTGACAGTAGCCCTATTGAGTCCACCTCCGTCAAAACTACGTCGGTTGATTCCTCTCCCACCACCGTCTCTAGTCCTAACCCTAGACTAGAGTCTCCTCCACACTCTAATCCTCCTTCTACCCACTCAAATTCTGGTCCTCATCAAAGTCGCGAAGAGTTGAACAAGCCTGAGAATGTCAGTTTTCCTCCAACTTCGCCGGAAAAGTAATTTGAACAGGGTAATCAGGGAGATTTGGTTCAAGAGGAAAACCAGGGAAAGTCATCTTCTGCTATGGAAGTGTCGTCTAGTGACACCCCAGTGATCAGTCCAGAAAAAAGTTGTGACAACTGTGACAGGTTGTGATTCTACAGGTATCTCTGCCTCCTCTGTTACTATTTCTATGGAACCCCAAGAGAGGGAGGCAATAGAGAATATGCTATCCATCGCTTCTGAGGGGGTGGTTGTAGAAGAATGTACAGGGAGGTCTGAGCCTCAGCCCACAATAGAGGAGGGAGTACTTGTGCCATTTGAACATCCGGCACAGGATGATGCTACTGGGGTTCCACATGATGGACCTGATCCCTCTCTTGAGGACCCAGGTCACGAATCATCACCCTAGGTCAGTGTTGATCCTGCTCCTTCCCCTTACTTTTAAATCGAGCCTTTGAATGTGGTAGTGCCAGAGATGAAATATGACAATGAAGAGGACCTAGATCATATGGTGATCCGTAGTTTCATCATATTTAGGAAGCCAGTAGAAACTCTAGAGCCACTTCCCAAGCGACCCACTACACGGTTGCAGAAAAATGAGGCTTTAGATTCTGCTCTCAAGAAAAGCCAGAGGAGTAAGAGGAAGAGAAAATTGGTCAAGGATGGCAAAGTTGTACTAGACAAGGATGTTCCTAGGAAGCTGAAGAGGAACCTAGTTCCTTAACTCGCAAGCCTTTGAGGCAGAAGCACAGTCTCTCTCAATCTAACAAGTTCACTTCTACAAGTGTTGAGAGTCCCTCTAAGAGTATTGATGCTACCCCAGTGAAAAGTTGGTGAAGAGTTCTAGTTAAAAAGCAGTGAAAGTAAGTAGTGACAAGTTGGATAGTGAAGAAGTGGAAGTTTCTGGTGCGCATATGCATGAGAAGTTTGTTGAAAAGGGTCAGTCTAGTTGCAGGTCAGTGAAAAGGAAGTTGGTTGATGATGAGGAGCCCAATTCCTCTAAAAAAGACAAAGGTTGGTGAGAGTTCTAGAAAGGAGAAGCTGAGATATCAAAAGGTATTGTGGGGCCGCACATTTTCCCCCAAGATTATGGAGATGGCTGGGATGAGACAGTTGGTCGAAATATGTGAGTTCCAGCAGTGGACACATTTGTTCACTGTTGATGTGCTAAAGGTATATGAGGAGGAGGTACGGAGCTTTTATGCAGACCTTTTCACGGTTGAAACTGATCATATTTGTGCCTTGGTAAATGGTGTGGACATAGTGATGGATTCTGCTGTGTTGGGACAAATTATTAAAGTTCCTTCTTAGGGATTGTCATCCGTTCATGGTGCCTGTACATCAAATTTTCGAAATGCCATTGTCAAGGAAAGGGCAATACAGCAGGGGGAATTTTTTAGATGGTCAACAAGGTCTTGCTTCCCCGTGCTGAGATGAGATCTATCACTTCAAAGGCCGACTTAGTCCTTATGGAAGCCCTGGATTGTTTTACAACTATCAATATGCCTGGACTCATGATTGAACACATGCAAAAGGTGGCAGATTTTAAGGACGAAAACCATGGACTCCCCTATGGATTCCTTCTCACAAGGGTGTTCAAGTTCTTTAAGGTGCCTATAGGACATGCCAAAGTGGGGACCAAGAAGTAGACCTTCTCCAAGACTACCCTGGAAGAGTGTGAATGCATCGACAAGGTTGGAGGAGTCGGCAGTACCTCAACTATCTCCCAGCTAATTAATGCCCAGAACAGTGCTACCGAGGAGATAAGGAAGTTGAAGGCTAGGAATGCCATTTTGGAGACTCAGCTTAGTTAGGCACAGGAGGCACCAGGTTCTACCAGCTCTTCCAACTCAGGGGTTACCCGACTAACAAAAGAAAATGCTGAGCTCAGGCAACAAGTTGAGGACCTAAAGGAGAAATACTCAAAGAGAAAATGTCCGCCAATGCGCGGATGGATCTTGTCCTCAAAAACCTTGCCTCCTCCTACAATCCCTCTTCCTCCAGTGTCCCCTAGGAAATGTCCCCCCAGTGACAAGTTTCAAATTCTCTCTCTTTCAAGTTTGTTTTGATGATGTTTGTGTTGTTACTTGTGTTATTTTTATTTTGTGGATGGAAAACAATGATTCTGATCCCACTATAACAATTCAAATTTGGTTAATGCAAGTCTTTCTCTTTTTGCTGCTAATGTTATTGGTCTTTTGTCTCTATTTTCTATCATGTTTGTGTGCACACAAGTGGCATGAGTTAACCATGCTAGACTTTTTATGCTTTTTGCCTGTTATGTGATTTTAATGATACTAAATGGGGGAAGATAAATTGAGACGTGCATTGATTAAGGGGGAAGTACAAATTCCGGGGGAACTCTGTAAGGTTCCTGATGCACAATCTGGTTTTTGTAGTTCCTTGCAAGATTTTCAGTTATAAGTTTGTCATCATCAAAAAAGGAGAAATTGATAGGTTATAAGTACCTTCGTTTTATGTTTTGATGATCTAACAAACTTATTGTCAAGAGCTAGATAAGGAACCTGATTAACTTTTGATACACATTCTCAAGCGCGTGAAAACAACCTAACTCAAGCTGGAGAGAGTTGTCAAAACTTCAGAAGTTAAAGAATCAACACATGGAACAGATGATCTTGGGTTCCCCTGGTGACTGTACTAAGTCAACTCTCCAAAGCTGGAAAGTGACTGACTGCACTGCACACGCAAACAGTACAACACAGTGCAACAATCATTTTCATTGGGAAAGACCTTGTACCATAAAGTGCTTACATCATTCAAGCAATGTCATCAATGTTATATTAACATTAATCCAATAACAAAATATCACTTGAACACTAGAGAATTGACTCAAGCACTCTAAGTGATTGATTATCAAGAACAACGATTCTCCAGTGCATCAAGAACAAAGTACAATGCTGCTATGGACCAGTTCCCATATCAAGTCTTTGTATGTCCTTAGTAGAGTTGTAACTTTATAATAGTTCTTCATTGTAATTCCTATTTAGCTTGTCTAGTAGCATTGATTAGGAAACTCTTGTAAATCATAAACTTTAGTGTTTGTGTCATGGCTAGAGTTAGTCATGTGGTGAAGTCTTTGTAATAGGTGTATTACAAAGTGGCTTGTAATAGGTTTATTACAAGTTAATGAGGGATTAAGTAGTTAATTCCTAGGTTACATAGGTTGTAATATAAAAGTTGTTCAATAGTGAAGTTGAAATCCTACAAGTGTAGGTCGTGGTTTTTAATCCTGTTGAGCTGGGAATTTGCATGTAAAAGTTCTCAGTGTTATTTACATTCTACTGTGTGTTTGTAATCTGTGAAAACTAATAGAGAAGCTAGTCTCTATATAGTTTGGTGGACCCTCAAATTCTATCATACACCAATTAATTAGTTGCACACAACAACATCACTTACATCATTCAATTGCTTGAGCTCAAGCATGTTGGATTTGGCTATACGAATCATCATTATATTCGTTACTATATGTAGGTCCGTCTTAATTCAATATTATAAAAATTAGTTTTTCTAATACCATAAAAGTTCTTAATATTTCTTACAAGCATAATCACATATAGTTGCAAGAAAATTTGCTGCTTTTGTTTTCCAAGAAGCTGCTTGTACCCTGCTAGATTGATACTTTATTAAAAGAGGAGTCCATTACTCAAATGATCATTTAACTATCCGAAATTATCTAGTAAAGTTATTTTTCTTTTATTTGTAATCGGAAAGTCATTTAACTATCCCTATAGAACTCAGAAAGTCACTCAACAAGATTTCTCAAAATTTTGATTGTCAAATACCTATTTTACCCTCTAAATTATCAACTTTTATCTTCTTTTTTTTAAAATATTATAACTTTTTCTATTTTTAATCTACATTATTGACTTACCTATAGGAAAAGTATATTTTATTTACAAATAAAAAATAAAAACATAATTTTCTAGCATATATAATGTCAGGATAATAATATAATTGAACATAATATTCAAACATATATAATGTATATTTTAAAAATATCTTTATTTTAAATAATTATTTTTGGATTACGTGCAAGAAATAAGGGACATGGGCAAGTTCTACAAAGTGATAGTTAGGTCGACTATGTGGTATGGAGTCGAGTGTTGGCCAGTCAAGAAATCTCATATTCAGAAGATGAAAGCAGCAGAGATGAGCATGTTGAGATGGATGTGTGGGCATACCAGGAAAGACCAGATAAGGAATGTAGTTATTATGGACAAGGTAGGTGTGTCCCCTATGGATGACAAGTTGCGGGAATCGAGGTTGAGATGATTCAGGCGTGTGAAGAGGAGAGATATCGATACCCTGGTGACGAGATGCGAGAGGTTGACCATAACATGTCAAATGGGAGGTAGATAGAGGCCTAGAAAGTACTTGGGATAGGTGATTAGGCAGTACATGGCTCTACTTTAGCTTACCGAGGACATGACCCTCGATAGGGAGGTGTGGAGGTCGAGGATTAGGGTTGTGGGTTCAGGTAGTCGAGAGTCTCTTCTAGTCGTATTAGTAGTGTTAGTACTAGTCTTGTATTCTCATATTCCGAGTTCCATGCTGATTAGACGATGTGGCATTATTGCTGGTAGTTTTTTCACTTCTGTTATCGCTTCGTATTTCTAGTTTCTCTATTGTTACATGTTGTGCTATTTGTTTCTTTTATCTTATTTTCTTGCCATTGTCAATGTTTGTTTATTGTGTCATTTTCACTGTTCTTGAGCCGAAGGTCTATCGAAAACAACCTCTCTTCCTTCATAAGGTAGGTGTAAGGTCTGCATACAAACTACCCTCCCCAGTAGGGGTGTTCAAAATCGAACTGAAATCGAAGCTTAATGGCTTATTGGTATCAGGTTAACGGTTTAACAGACGAGGAACAAATTAAAATTTTTTTATTAATGGCTTATCTGTTTGGGGGTGAATTATTCAAATTTCTTAACGGATAATCCGTTAAACCGTTAAGAATATATATATAATTTATTTTTATCCATATGATTGAACTCGTTTACTGCTGATCTCTAAAATTTTGAAGAAAGAATCAATTATTTATTACCAGCGTGGGAGGTTTCATAATAAACAATAGTAATACACGAATAAATAAAAAAGCAATATAAGCACGAACCAACAACTGCTTAATAATTTGAATGTTTTGTCAGATGACAACCAGCTTCTTGTTACCCTTGCTAGCAATGCTGAGTACTATTATGGCTAAAAAAGAACTGATTGTCAACATCACCATGTTCACAGTGCCACTGCACATTAAGCAACAAAGAGTAAAGTGAATCACATGCAGACTTCTATGAGTACTAAGTATTTATTTGTTTATGAGACATCAGACAGTGTGCCTCGATGGAAGCCCGCCAGCATATCATCTTGATAGAGGACATGGAAGCGGGCTTCGTAGCTGGATTATCGAATTGGTTAAGTTCAATCTTAACCAAATTGTGTTTTTATTTTTTAACAGTTTGTCATCTTCTTAAACAGTAAGAAAACTGTTCAAATGATACTGTTGATGTATTCTGTTGTATACTTCTCAATCTGTTACCATCCACTTGAATGTAGTATGAGAAGATAAAAGAAGTATTTGATATCCTGTATTTGATTCTAGTAATATGGTCTCATGGTGTAATTTAGTTGATATATATGTATGAGAAATGTTGATTACATTGTTGTCTCGCGGATGTACTCCCCCAACACGGTGTTGAAGTATGTTAAGTTTCAATCAACTGAAATTAAACTGATAACCCGCCCGATAACCGCCCAATAAGAGCTAAACTGATACCAATCCGCCCGTTATCTTATCGGGTGGCTAGCGGAGTAATACATTTAAAAACCGATAACCGATAAGCCAAACTATTAAGAGTAAATAATCGCTCAATCCGCCCGATAAGCATCCCTACTCCCCAGACCTCACGTGTAGGATTGCACTGGGTTTGTTGTTGTTATTTTTGTTGTATTATGTGCATAAAATATATATTTTAAAACTTTTATTTTCTTTCATCCTCAATAGTGTAAATACATTTTTAAATTTTTGTTGTTAATATCATAGTTATTATTACGAACAAATTATTCTGATTAATTTATTTTACTATGCTCAATATTTTATTATTTCAAACATTATAATATTTAGAATTGGATTTTCTTGTTGTAGAAACGTTTAAAACTTTTATGCTTTTCAATGAGGACAAGAGCTTAGAAAAATGCTTTAAATAGTAAGAAAGCACCAACGGACCGCCACTAATTCACCCCTTGGAGATCAAATGGGGATATGAAGTACAGTATATTAAGTAGTAGCTAGGAAATAACCCTAGGAAGCATCCAAGAGACATCTACATTATGCTACTAACTACTGCTTGCTGAGTGTCAAGTTGAACTACTTTCATAAAGCATTATTAAATCTTGCTTAAATTGATGGTTGATCTATTTTGAGGAAAGATTATTGGGGAATCAACAAAAAATAATAAACATTGCTAGCTGTCAAGTTTTCAGGAATTAAAAATTCCCCATAGATACCAGGTTGTTTACTTGGTTGTCATTGGATCTTAGCTTTGTGTATTGATGTGGGAGTAGACATTATTGTCAGCGTTGTTTTTTTAATTCTAATTTTATTAATGTGACTAATTATGATTGACTAAGGTGTGAATTATAATTTTAAAAATAAGACAATTTACCTGCTATAGCGAATAAAGATGACTTTATTGGAGTTAAGTTCCTTACACTTGTAATGTATGTAACTTAAACTCATTATGATTTGTGTAGAGTATACTCGGATCCAGACATCAATAGTAAGAAGGTAGGCAGTTCAATTCCGTTCGCGCCTAGATAGGGTTCATAAAAGTAAATTCTTCTTGTTAAATGAAACTTTTATACATCAAAAGTTCAAATTTCAACTTTTAGTCCCGAGTACACCTCTGATTAAAAAGTAAATGAATCTCGACCATTCGGTCTAACATCCCAGTTATCCGATTTTAATGTATATACTATTCATACTAGTAATTACAAAGACAGTATTAAGATAGGAACAAGATTTACGTACGTACTAATTCCCATATTTCACTTAGGAGTTACAGTGAGTTAGTTTGTTGGTGCATGTAAAGACACCATTTTTTCAAAAGGCAAGACGGCTTTCTCCACCAACCCCAATATTACAAAACAAGAAATATACGACAAAAGCAAGTCCAAGAATTTCTCCCAACATAGAATAGATCCGACCTTACAATGGAGGATTAAAGAATTGGCATTTTCCAAATAAAATAAACCCACCACCCTTTCACTCACAGTCAGCTGGGGACAATTACAAGAACAAAGTACTAAGCTCACTATGTCAATTCTTGAAATCTTTCCTTTTCTGCCCAGAAAAAGACCAATCAGAAACACTCAAACTCAGTATTATTACTGATCGTCATAGGAAATGGGTCGAATTAGTCTTTCCCAAAACTTCCAATCCCACTGCTTTCTCCACTCATTTACGCAACATACCCAATTGTCCAAAGCTCAAAACTTTTCAGTCAATTTCAAGAATCCCACAAAAACCATCACTGTTTGCATGGCTGCAGCTATGCCAACGTTGACACCCACAAGTTTTGGGTTCAAGAATTTAATGGAAACAGTGACTATTGATGTTCACAAAGCTGAAGGGAGGCCACTGAATGTGCCACTGATTGCTCCTTTTACAATTGCCACATCAAGATTGGACAAAGTGGAAAACGTAGCTATAAGGATAGAGTTGAGTAATGGTTGTGTTGGGTGGGGTGAGGCTCCTATTCTTCCTTTTGTTACTGCAGAGGATCAGCATACAGCCTTAGCTAAAGCAGCTGAAGCTTGTGAGTTCTTGAGGCAGACTCCTGAAATGACTTTAAATCTCGCACTAACAAAAATTGGAGAGGTGCTCCCTGGCCATGATTTTGCTTCTGTGAGTTATACCAGTAATTTCTTTTACTTTGTCATTATAAATTGTGCAATAAAGTGTTTTCTGGGGTTTAGTGTTTAACTCCGTTTATTGTTAGTTCTAATATTGATACAGTGTTTGATTTCTTCTCGTTTTGGCTTTGGGTCCATTTGGGTCTATGGTCCTCATTTTTGTTCAATCTAGTAGGTAGTACTAATTTAGTTTTGTGTCAGTTGTTTACTATGTTCCATAGGGAACTGGAGTTTTTTTTTTTCTGATTAGGAGTGTGATAAACTGAAAACTTTACACAGTATTTTCTCTGACAAAGCAGTTCTTTAACTCTGATGTTAGTTTCAGTGACGAACTAGTATTTTGTACAAGCGAGTTCAATCTTAGAAGTACATAACTTTAGTCGTAAAATAGTAGTTGTCAAGTGGTTCAAATAAAATATTTATACAAAATTACGTTGCTTTAATCGTAATTTATACATATACACAGTATTATTTTTTGGTGAAGCGGGTTTAGTTGAACCCGCTTGCCATCACGTGCGTCCGCCACTGGTTAATAAGTTACCTTAAACAGAACTATGAAATTCTTTTGGTTTTACCATTTTAAGTTTATCAGGGAATTGGTTCTCAGGATTGAAAGTTTGAAACCCAAAGGTCAACATAACATTGAATGTTATAGGCTTATCTGTTTTTATGTTATTTTTTCTCTAGGTCTAAGTGACAGATAAGATTGCTGATAATGGAGTTAATTTATCTTCTTTAATATAATGGTTATTGAGTGGAGGGCTGCCTTTGTTACTGTAACAATTCAATAGACCTTTTTTCCAGCTTATATACATTCGCAGTTGGTTTCCAGAGTTAGGGGGTAGGATAGGGAAGGCGTAGAATTCTGACTTGGCGACACTGGGAACGGAAAGGGAATTGAGACATTGATCCGATATTTATTGTGACGGTTCTTTCTTGATACACTGGACCGAACATGTACTTGTGTGCTTACAATAGCCTGGTGCCTCCAGCTTGGACATCTTGGTTTCCACAGGATGAATAGACAAGCTACCTCGAGCCTTTATATACTTTTAAATACGTGGATTCTTATCTTTCAACTTCATCTTTGTACAACTGAGAACTTGTGTGGTAGTGATTCAAATTATAACTTGATTGAAGGTCAGGGCAGGAGTTGAGATGGCACTGATTGATGCAGCAGCAAACAGCATTGGAATACCTTTATGGAGACTATTTGGTGGAGTATCTAATTCAATATCTACTGACATTACAGTTAAGGCTTTTCCTTTCTTATTCTGCTTTAGTTGGCAATTCACTGCAATTTCCATCTCTGTTGCTTTCCAAGTACTTGTTGCCTCAAACATTGCTCTCAAGTTACAACAGGCCATCAAACATATGCTAACTAGAAACCATATTTAGCAAGAAATTCTCACTGAAGAAAATTATAGTAGAAATTAAGAACTGCCATAGACGTGTTTAAATTGATCTCAGTGACCATCTTATTGTAGATTCCGATAGTTTCACCTGTGGAAGCTTCTGAACTGGCTTCGAAGTACCGTAGACAAGGTTTCAGGACGTTAAAGCTTAAGGTGGGAAAGAATTTGAACAGAGACATTGAAGTGCTTCAATCCATACGTGCAGCACATCCTGATTGCCTGTTTATCTTAGATGCTAATGAAGGTTACACGGCAAAAGAAGCTATTGAAGTCCTGGAAAAGTTGCATGGTAAAGTACTCTTTTTATTTTACTAATAATCTAGATCAAATTTTCCCTTATCTGTATCGACAGAGGAATAAAGAATTTATAAATCTCATATTTCTTCCCTCTGATATGCTAGACATATCTTCATGATAGATGATTAGTCTATTTCAGTTGCTTGAAACATTATCATCTGCACTAAAGTGAAAATCATAAATCTCTGGTTTCCTATCAGAAATGGAGGTGACTCCGGTGCTCTTTGAACAACCTGTTCATAGAGACAATTGGGAAGGTCTTGGACATGTTAGTCAGATCGCAAAGGATAAATATGGGGTATCTGTTGCTGCTGACGAAAGCTGTCGGAGTTTGGCTGATGCTAAAAAGATAGTGGAAGAAAGTCTTGCTGATGTCATTAATATTAAGCTTGCCAAAGTTGGAGTGCTTGGGGCTCTGGAAATTATTGACTTGGCGAGGTCCGTGGACTTAAATTTGATGATTGGTGGTATGGTTGAAACCAGACTTGCTATGGGCTTTGCTGGTCATCTAGCTGCTGGCCTTGGATGTTTCAAGTAATTTTCTGTTGAAATTTCTCTGAAAAAATATGCTGCTTTTATCAAACTCATAATATATCCTTCGTGCTGGGAAAACTAGTATTACTTCCGCTCTCCTCATCTTGCCTGTATCAACCAAACTCAACATAGCATTAATCAAATCATCGGGTTGAACAATTTGGACAATTCTATCACTAGATCAATTCTGCTTTGAATTCTGTGGGAGTGTTTTCGTTAAAGTTGAGATCAGTATTTCCATGTTAAGTTTAGGCAAACACTACGCGTAATCATGGTTGTATTGTTATCCCATTTTGATTTATTCACTTGGTCATGCGATTCAACAGACATGGTCCCTAATGTGTGTATCTAAATTCCACAGTTTCGTCGACCTAGACACACCCCTTTTGTTGGCAGAGGATCCAGTTTTTGGGGGTTATGAAGGTATTTTGCTGCCTTTGCTCGGAACTTTCACCTACGACTCAAATGGATCTTTGTTTGTAGTGCTTTTTGCTTGTACTGAATCGATCTAATGCATCTCTCACTTCTTTATGTGCCAGTATCTGGACCTGATTACAACTTCTCGAATGCTAGAGGGCACGGCGGTTTTCTTCATTGGGACTGTATAGCATGGTAAGTTTGATTTTGACATTAAACTGTGAAGTAACCATGTCTTGTGCTCTATAGCAATATTAATTATTAAGTAGACATGATTATTAGAGTGATGTGACCAATACATATCAAGTACCTGTGTGAGTTCATGAAGGACCCACACCCGTCAACACAGGTACATCAAGGCAAATAAAGGATAATATGACGTAGTTTTAGACTTGTGATAACCTAAATTTCCTTGGTCGAATAGCAAGACTGATAGCGGGACAAGTGACTTGATATACACAGTTTTACTCTTAAATCATAGAGTTCATTTTGACCTTGTAATCCAAATTTGTATGAAATTAATCTATGTGCTCTAACGTTTGAAATTCCCTGCAGAAATTAGAAGTGGAGTCTGCTCTCTTCTCCAGATTGTCATTTGCAACAGCCAACCATCCTCATTAGTTGTTGTCAAGTTGAAATGTTTATGTGACAATTAGTGAAACACAATGCTAAAAGATCCAATCTTTGGGGTGAACAAATTTGTAAATGTCTATGAAATTGTTGTTAGTGAGAAAGTGTTCCTTGATATTCTCTCTTTGTTACTACTAAGCATCTATGCTTGGACATAAAACCAGACAATTCCAATGTAAAAGTGAAGGATTAGGAACTCAAGATAAGTTGTACGCCTAAGTGTGGCAATCAACTTGAAGCTATATGACCTCTGCAAGAACACAGTTATAGGTGTTGGATGTTAGAGTTTTTGTACCAACAGTATGATTGAATTTGGAGCCCCACCAAAAACCTGTAGTATTGATAGGTTAAAACCTGTTGTTTGGTGCAAGCAACACAAAAGAAATAGTAAAAAATTAAAAGATAGTAAAAAATTGGTCTAATGTACTTTTCTTGTTCAAGTTTCCTTATATATAGTGCTTACCTTTTCAGGTAGCCTTGCCAAGAAATCTTCTTTATACGAATGTGGAAAGGCAAATAGCTGTACTGAGGTAAAGCTAAACTAAGCTGAAATGGTAAAATTGTTAATGTTGTTCTGGAACTAGAAATGGAGAGAAATCTAAGGTCCTGTTTGGATTACAATGATCTACTTGTCAAATTATAGTGTAATTTCCAGTGCCATATTCGGTTGAACAAGTGTATTTATATAGTTAGATGGTTTTTTTTAATAAAAGCTAATTAGCAGAAATTTTGAGAACTTTTTTCAGACGAACATGTAAATAAGCTTTAGCGTGTGACAAATACAGAGTCAAATTTTTTGTTTGGCCCATTGCAAGTTTCTTTTTTTGTTCTATGTCAAATAATTCTAGAATCCTTATTTTGACATGTAAGAGATCTGAAAATAAGATACATAAGATTTTTGTAGAATCATTTTCTTTTATTCAAATTGTAAAAGGTTATGTTGAACCATTTTCTTCGATGGGAACATATATAGGTATTTAAAATACATTTTTTTTTTTTTGTAAATATGTATTGAATAATAAGGGAATCTTTTTCCAAAACATCAAATGTCCTGTCCACTAGGGGTGTCAATAGATCGGTTTGGCTGATTATTTTGTAAAATTTGTACCATACCAATTTTTCGATTATTCTATTATGTATAACTAAAATCAGACTTTTCGAAAAAACCGTCTCAATCATGTCGGTTTCTCTTCGATATCGGTACAGTTCGGTAGATTTTTCGATAATTGTTTTTAAGAGTTATGTAAAAGTTACTAGTAGAAGTAGAATGCAATAACATACGTATTTTTATAGGACACTCTCTAGACATTTTTACAGTTTAAAAGGTGATAAATTAAGAAAATATGAAAGATGACTAGAGTATAAATACATCAACTATTCTGCATCAGCATAAAAGAAACTAAGCAAATACAAAAAAAAAATACAAATCACACGAGTAGAAAAATATTAATCAAGTTAGGATTCAAGAACAAAGTCTATAGAAGATAAAATATTCAAAAGATAAATCTAAATCATACGAAAGGAAACATATTCAATACATTGTAGTTTGCTACTCATAATCGCTACAATACCTTGTGTTTTGCTAGTGAATATGCTGGAAGTAACTTAATTTCAATAGAAGTAGCATAATAGGTTTGGGGATTAAGATTTTGAGTTTAATTACTTATTGGTTTATAACTGTTTCATAATTATATGGCCCAAGAAAAAAAGAATTAATATTTTTTTTAAAATGTCCACTCGCCCCAAAAAAAAAATGGAAGAAAAAAGAGTAGCACTTGATAATTTTTTATTTGGGAAAAAGATATAGGTATTGAATGTTAGCAAAGAATTAATAATTAAACAAAATCAAGGTGTGAATCAAAAATAATGATAAGGCGCATATTGGGACACACCAAAGCATGCAAATAAATACAAGTCAGTAGTGGTAATCACTTTATATCACCGAAAGCAGAGTCGCTATGCATTGTGTGTTGTGCAGCCTGTAGGGTCCGCAGGGGCGGTTTAAATACGTGATCCCTCCGTTTTAAATTAGATGAGTTATTATTTTTTAATATGTTTCAAAATAAATGATATATTTTAAAATTTTAAAATAATTTTATTTTAACTCTTTATTTGACTCATTTTACTGTTAGGTTTTGTTTGGTATTAAGAAAAAAAAAATTCGAAAAATATTTTCTAATTTTCTCATGTCTCATTTTCTCGAATTGGAGAAAAATATTTTCCTTATCAAGATAAGGAAAAATATTTTCTAAAACTCCTTCTCAATTTTTGCCAACATCTTCCTCATCCTCACCATCCCACCCCATATCGCCACACCCACCCACCCAACCCCACGTCCTCTCTCCATTTTTTTTAAATTTCAATTTTTTTTCGTC